>CAODLS010460330.1:0-13528 GCA_948243855.1 Flueggea neowawraea | reverse complement strand
ATTTCGCTGGCTTTACATGATTCAAACACCTAAATAGCCTTTGGCCTGAGTCTCTTGGTCCTAAAGTACAACAGTCTATCGGACGCCACCAGAGATAGGCTCTCCACAACTAGTCTCCCATATTGGCTGATTCAAAAATGGAGGGAAGCCTACTTCCCTAGTGCTACCACGATCATCAATTTTTCTAAGGGCAGAGAAATGGTGGCCCCTGTCTCGGTCGATGAGTATATCAACTACCTTGACAACAATGAAAACACTCGCCAAAGGAATTCGTATAAGGACTGGTTCACCTTCTCTCCCAAATTTGTCAACAACTCGGACTACCAACTATTCAGCGCCAAACTATCCGCTTCTACGCTCGAGGGAGCTCTCCTTCTTCACTCTAACTTCGGTTGGTTTCCACATCTCGGTTGAACTCTACACGCCCAACCTCTGCAGTCGACAATTTGGGCTGGTGCAAGCAGTCCTGCGTCCATTTCTTCATTCAGTCAACCAACCTTGGGATAAACGAGAAGACAAAGAACTTTACGAAGAACTCATTTGCGACCGTATTAAGTATTTCGAGTCCCGAGATTTGCACCGACCATTCCCCGAACGAATCAACTGTTACGTAAGGGTTACCTAAGCATTCCAATCATTGTGGGGTAGCTTTTGGCACTCAAACTTCACTAAAGGTTTGTCCCTTCCTCGAGATGAAGTCTGAAAAAGAAGAGGTACTTTTTGTGTGAGTTTTCCTTTCATAATCAGTTATACTCACAAAAACCCTCTTTCTTTTATGCAGAAATAAATGAGGCTCGTCAAAAGGCTTATGAAGAAGCTAAGAAGGAGAAGCAAAAGGAAAAAGAACAAAAAATGATTGTTGGCGTTGCTCGCTCTAAGCCTTCTACCCCACAAAAACAAAAAAGAAAAACTCGAGAAGAGACTTCGATGAGAGTTTCTGAGGGAGCCACCCCTTCTAGATCTCCAGCAGCCAATGACTGAAGCCTGCTTAATCAATTCCAATTACAACAAAAAGTTGTGGAAACGGAGAACCAATGCTAGAATTGTCAAACCAAAGACTTTTCGCGAGGACTCCCACATTAAAGACAAAGCCTGTTAGGTGCTTGGTCTCCCGAGCTTCTAAACCTTCCAAAATTTTGGCTTTTGTTGCTTCTCAGAAGAAAGTGCTCCGAGATTTCTTGGCGTCACAAAAAGAATTAATCTAAGCAAGCTTATCATAATCTTCTCCCCCATCTCGATCAAAGCTTACCTCCGCGGAGAAAGGAAAGGCACATGCCTCCCCGGTCTCAAATAAAAGGAAAGAAGGGCAAATAACAGATTCCCAACTTCGTCAGGCGGTAAGTCATATTTTTTCGTGCATATATGTTCACTTCTATGCCATACATCTTTTAACTTCTTATGAACAGTTTGAGCGATCCAAGGTTGACACTCGAGGACCTAAGGTTCCACGAAGACCTGGAGCCAGCTCGAAAGCGGACTTCCAACTTCGAAAATAGAATTGTTGGCTCGGGCACAAGTAACCTTTACTCAGAATACCATCAAGCCTGAAAAACTCTCCTCATTAACTTAGTTTTCCTTTGGGTTGTAGATGCAATAAGAATCCATAGAAACCCCAGTAGGAGGTCCTCTCGGAGATGGCGGTGACGATCGTGCTCTCTTGAGACCCAAGGAAACTACTCAAGCAAGATCCAACGAAAGAAGAGAAATAACATCTGAGTTAGGTTCCTCAAAAGGAGGTGCTCCGAGGGCTCCTAGGGAAAGTTCTGACACACTGTCCGAAGCAACACTATCAGTCCCATCGATTGTCAGCCGACCGACTCCGTAGGACATGTGGACCTTCCGAGCCTTGTGGAAAGGATCTCAGCGTCTGTAGAAGTCATTTCTGCTGAAGGTATATGTCAATTTCCCTTTTGTTATGGTTAAAGCTATTTCTAACTTCCCGATTTGCACACAGATCAAAGGGATTCGAGCGTTGATCCAAGCACAATGCCTAGCCAGGCATATGTTGAGGCACCTCAGAGCCCGAACATTGTTCACGTCGAATAGCCAACCACCGTTTCCAAAAACATAAAGGCTAATGTTACTTCTGAACCTGCATAAGTCCCTGTGCCAACCGTTGGAGATGTGGCTATTACGCAAGAAGCCTTGTCCCATTTTTTTGGGCATATGTTGAGCCCAGATCTTTCCCTTCCGTACTTTCTTGAGGCTTTCTTCTACCCACGAACGAATGAGGTCTTAAAAAGTCTTCGCTCCATGGGTCTACCTCCTCTGGAATGTGTTTTAATTGATGCTATTGAAACTATTCGAGATGTCGGCATTCAAAAGTTCAGCAAGAATCTTCAATCTATCCTTGAGAATCTACCTTCCGAGGATTCAGTCAAAACTATGTCAACTGAATAGGTAACACTCCTTAAGCAAAAGAAGAAGAAGAAATATTTGGCAGATTTAGCCAAAATTGAAGAAAACGAGAGCAAATTGGTGAAAAAACTCGATAAAGCCAGGAAAGAAATGAGCACGATGAAACAGAAACTCCAAAAGGTGAATGACAAACTTGGCCATCAGGAAGAGCTCGAGCACCAAGCCAACACTCATCGCCAACGAGTCGTCATTATTGAGCAAGGGTTCGAGATGAAGCTCTTCATACATGGTCCTTTTTAGATGTTACTTCAATCATTGAAGTCTCGGGAACATCTAAGGTAGCTTCTCTTGTATTTTTTGCATCCTTTTGTATTTTGTATCCAATGAACATTGTCATAACCTGGATTGTTCATACAGCTCCTATAGCTCGGGAAATTTTAATTTCAATATCTTCTTATTCGCTTCCCATATCAAAGGAATACATTTTTAAGATATTGTTCGTTGATGCTTCTTTGATGAACAATCCCCTCAAGCAATTCAAGCAAGTACGCATTTCCCGAATAAATTTCTTTGACTCGAAAAGGACCTTCCCAATTGGGAGACCATTTTCCAAGAAAATAATCTCGTTTTCCAACTGATAGGAGATCATTCTTCACAAAGATTTGAGTTTTAACGTGCCTATTGTATGCTCGGGTTGTTTGTTCCTTTTGAACTTTAATTGAATTTAAAGCCTCGAAACGCTCCCAATCTAATGCCTCTAATTCAACCATCATTGAATCCGAGTAATCAACACTCTCAAACTCATTTTGGTAAGCTACTCTCATTGAATTAGCCACAACTTCACTTGTTAAAATTGCATTATGTCCATATGTTAATCGTCATGGACTAGTTCCAATTCCCTTCTTAAAGCCAACCCGGTGGGCCCACAGCTTGGACTGGAGCAAATCAGCCCACTCTCAAGGGTTTCTGTCGATCATTCATCGAATGTTATTTTTAATAACCTTATTCGAAGATTTGGCTTGACCATTTGCTTGAGCATAATACGGAGTTGAGTTGATTAATTTAAACCCTAGCTCATTAGCAAAAGCCTGAATCTCACTTCCATTAAATGTCGTACCCTAATCCACCGTTACCGACTGAGGCAAGCCGAACCGAAAAATGATGCACTCCTAAGAAACTTGATGACACTTTCTTGGATTACTGATTTCAAAGGGATCGCCTCAATCCACTTGGTGAAATAATACGTGGCCACTAAAACATAAGAATGCCCCCTTGAAGACTTGGGGTGAATTTCTCCAATTGCATCCATAGCCCACCCTCGAAAAGGCTAAGGTTTTATCACCGAATGCAATTCGATAGTAGGTACCCGAGGGATACTGCCATGCATTTGGCATGTCCGACATCCTCTAGCCATCGCAATGCAATCCTTCCTAACTGAAGGCCAAAACAGACCATGCCTTTGAATTACCCTGACCATTTTTTCCTCTGCTTGGTGTAGACCACACAAACCATGATGAGACTCGGCCATAACCCTTATGGCTTCATCTGTCTTAATACATCGGAGCAATAACCTATCACCCCTCTTCGGAATAACTCCCCTTGGACAAGCACGTAGTTTCTCCATACTTGCTTCAAAAAAGAATTCCTCCCTACAGAGGAGGGATCAGTTAGTGCTTTAATTAGCTCTTTTTGCCAGTACTCAGGTTGTCGCAGGACAGATAATGTCATAACCTAGGGCGTACCCTCGTGGTCGAGTAAAACCTTTGACTCAATAACAATCTCTCGGCTTAACCTCGAACAAGGTACGTGACACCGTGACGCTACCTGGGCCAATTCATTTACAACCCAATTTGACTCTTGGGGAATATATTGAACTTTTTTAACTTCTAAATGCTCAAGTAATGATTGTGCTCCAGCCAAATAGGTCTCCAGAATAGAGTCCAAACAACAGGCTTTACCGGTCACTTGATAGATTACTAGTTGAGAGTCACCATATATCTCCAAAATCGATATTCCTTTCTCTAATGTTAATTCAAGACCGAGGATTAGTGCTTAATATTCTGCTCGATTAGGAGTACATTTACCATCCACCTTACAAGCGAGTTGTGATGGAATGCCTCGAGGAGAAAAGAGAACGAGACCTTGTCTGAATTTGGTACTCGATCCATCAAAGTAAAGTTTCCACAGAGGTAATTCGACAAACATAATTTCGTGAGGAAGTTCAACATTCCCGGGTAAGGGGTGATTAGCCAAAAAATCAGCTAATACTTGACCCTCCACCTACTTTTATGGAACATAAGTTAAATCATACTGAACTAATGCTAAACTCCATTTGCTAATATGACCCTTTAAAAGTGGACTATGTAACATGAATTTAAGCACGTTCGTATGAGTAATAACAAAAATTATGTGGACAAGAAAATAATGCCTTAATTTTATTGAAGCGAAGTAAAATGACAAACATAACTTTTCAATGTATGCATAATTACATTTGGCGTCATTCAGACTTCTACTTAGATAAAATATAGCTCTTTCTCGTATGTCTTCATTGTCCTATGCTAAAGAACACCCGAGAGACTCTTGTTTTGCTGCTATGTACAACTTGAGCGCTTCTCGGGTTGTGGTGCAACTAGAGTTGTAAAATTGGAACCGAAATTGACAAACCAAACCGAAACAGGACCGGTCAAAACCAGAACCCAACCGAAATCGGCCGACCAAAATCGAAGGGATACGGTTTAGGTTCCACCCTTTTAGAAACCGTCGAACCGCCGATTCAATCGGCGGTTTGAACCGAAGATTTGAACCGTCGGTTCAACCGATAGTTTGAACCAGAGATTTGAACCATCGGTTCAACCGGCGGTTTGAACCAGAGATTTGAACCGGCGGTTCCAACGGTTATTTTCTTTTTTTTTCTTTTTTTCTTTTTTTTTTTCAACTCTATAAATACCCCACCCCATTCTTATCAATTTTACACTATTTCTTCTCTCTCAATCTCTTATACACTCTCACTCTATCAAAAATTCATTTTGATATTTATTACAATTATGTTTCCTATATTTCTAAAAGTTATTTTTTGTAATTACATTTTTCAAATTTCTTCGACTTTTTACCATAGTTTAATTTAGTTATTTTATTATTTCATTATATTTAATTAATATTTGCATATTTTATTTTGGAGTAATGAAAAATTTTGGTGGAAATAAAAATTTTGAAAGTTTTGAATTTGAAAATATTGGAACTCAAGAGAGTCAAACTCAACCAATTCTCATCCAAGGAGATGAGAGGGGAACGGGAGAAAGAGTTTCTAGTTCCGATATTTTTAAAATTCATTTTAAGATAATTTTTAATTTAATTTATCATTTTAAGTTTCTAGTTTTTTCCTTGTTTACTTGTATTTTAATTTATCATGTATTATTAATTATTGTATAGTTATATTGTATAATTAAATTCAGTATTGTAACCACAGTATTCCCCTACCACAAGTGAGTGCATCTAATAAAATTTAATGAGTTTTTTTCTAATTTTGTTTAAATTTATGTGCATCTAATTACTAATAAAATTTGTTTGAAAATTATTAACAAAGATTTTTGGAATACAATGTATTGTTGGTAATATAGTTAATTATTAAATATAACAAAATTTACAAACCGGAAAAAATTGACGGATAAAACAACAGATTAAAAACAAAATTTCGAAAAAAAAAAGACGGAACCGAATCGGCGGTTGAACCGGTCAAAATTAAAACCAAACCGGAACAGGACCAAATAGTGGAAATCACAGTTTGGTTATGGTTCTCACATTTCACAAACCGGAACCTCCGGTTCCGGAAACTGCAACACCTCTAGGTCTAACCATCACTGACGGATTGGCAAGATACTTTTTGATGGCCTCGAAGGCCTCTTGATGCCGCTTTGTCCACACGTACTCCTCGATTTATTTAAGCCATAAGAGCGGCGAGAACACTCGAGTCTTACCTGCAGCATTGGAAATAAAACAATGTAAGTAATTAAGTTGCCAGAGAAAACTCTATAATTCATCCCGAGAAAACTCTATAATTCATTCTTTGTCCAAGGTGGTTCTGCACCTGTTATGGACTTGGATTTATTTTGGTCTATCTCAATTCCTTGATTATGGACCAAAAAACCTAAAAAATTACCAGCAGACACACCGAATGCACACTTTACAGGGTTCAATTTTAACCCATGTGCCCGCATTCGTTTAAATGATCGGGCTAAGTCCCCAAGGTGTGCTTCTCGAGTTCATGACTTAAAAACTATATCGTCAATGTATAATTCGTTAACATGGCAGATCAAGTCATGAAAAATAGCGTTCATAGCTTGTTGATAAGTTGCCCAGCTTTTTTTAACCCGAACGAAATCATAACCCATTCGTAGGTTCTTAATACTCCAGGGCAATGAAAGGTTGCCTTATGAACGTCCTCTTCGGCCATGTATACTTGGTTGTACCCTGAATAACCATCCATAAAATAAAAATTTTGAAAACTAAAAGTGCTATCAATCAGCAGATCGGCCACTGACATTGGGTATTCGTCTTTTGGTGTACTATGGTTCAGATCTCGGAAGTCTATACAGACTCAGATCTTTTCATTCTTTTTCTTAACAGACACAATATTGGAAATCCATTCTACATACCTCGAAGTTCTGATGAGCCTGACTCTTAGGAGTTTCTGAATTTCCTGCTACACCAAATCCATGACTTCTCCAGTCATTCTCCTCTGGATTTGCTTGATCGGCTTCGCACCTTCCCGAATCGATAACTGATGTTCTACCAAAGTTCTATCCAACCCTGGCATCTCGTGGTATTCCCAAGCAAAGTAGTCCTTGAATTCTTCCAGTATCTGCACCAGCTTAAAACGAAATGTCCCATCGAGGAGACTGCTGATAAATTTCATCTGAGGCTCTTCCTGGGATCCCAAGTTCATCTCCTTGAGTGGATTAAGGGCTCGTGACTCTATTTTCTTTGCCTCATAGGCCATACTCAAAGAAGTGAACTCGTTTCCAACCTGTCGCCTCGGGAATTCTTCATCAATGCAGCCAAGTTCACAAATCTCTTGAACCACAACTCTGTTGTTCTCCCGTATGATTGTTTTAGTCTCTAAAACCCAAAGCTGCTGCATGGAAGCCTGAATTGCTACCATGTCTTCCTCTGATGGCTCAAGCATCAAAAGGGAGTTTTTTACGGGGCTTCCGCTGTTCGCGCTCTATTACCATAACAGCCAGACACTGAACAGTTTCTACAATCTCGAGAGCCGGCCAGTCGGCTTCATCGCTCTTCGGACTCGAAACCTCAGCCTTATAATTGTCGTCAAAGGCCTCCTGTCCGAGGTTGTTTTGGTGGTATTCAAGCAAAAGAGGTTGTTCCAACGAACGAACCTTGGTTACGTCATCCTCCTTGGAGTTGGGTCAAACGGGCCGTCTCTCTAGCCTCGGTCTGCTTCTTCCTTTTGGCTTGTCTCCAAAACTTGAAGTTCTTTCGAAAAGGATTCTGGCGAGGTTCTTTCGATTCGAAACCTGGTTCACCAGGGTATCCCAAGCTTAGTGCCACCTCCTCCTCATTTGACAGCTCATACCAGCTATAGTCCTTGTGAACTCTAAGGAAATAGAGGAAATCATTGCACTGATTTGTTGTATACAATGTGGTTACGTGCCAACAGCAGTAATGGTCCAACTCAGGTTCATCAAAGTAGGGAAATCAAAGGACTTCCATGTTCACTAGCCTATTGAAAATAGCAATAGCCACCCGAATGGATTGAGTCACTTTGGCAGCAACCTGTAAACAAGGATACAACTCAATTAGTGAACATTCAAAATTACTTGGAAAGGGATTGCTATCAACCCCCATAGCCTCTTTAGACTCAGGGAATTGCAACTCCTTGGATTCTACCAAGTCTTGCAGTATGTTTCAGAAAACTACGCAGTGGTTCGTCAAATGAGTTGATGAACTATGCCATTTACAAAACTTCTTCCCTCGCACCTCTTCAGGTAGAGGAAGCTTGTGAATTCCTTTCAATTTGATTCTCTTATTTTCTATAAGCCAATCAAATATCACATCAGCCTTATCTAAATCAAAGGAATACTTCCTATTTTCTTTTGATTTTAGACCGACTAGAGCTTGCGCGTTGGCTAATGGTCCATACACCAAAGGGTTGCCCCGAATATATTCAGCTACATCGATTTCCAAAGGGGAAGACTCCCGAACCTCGGACAATCTCTATTCTTGAGGTTCAGTGGTTACCACCTCCTGGTAATATGTCCCGAGCAAAGAGTTCTTCCTAATATTTTCCTCCTTGAGGATTGTCTCAAAACGAGATGCTCTCTCGGTGAGCTCATACAAGTCTTGAAATATCATTCCCTCGAATTTCTTTCTCAACTCGAAATCCAGTCCATCATGGGTGGTGTGTCAAAGGCCTACACCTAAAGACTAAGGCAAGTGTACCTATCGCCAATAGCTAGTGGACCCTTGAGTACCGAGTGTCGTATCCCACAGAGACTGCGATTACTAGCTACTCACTCTTCCTCTATTATCTAGCCGGCAAAATAAATGATTTTAAATCTATAAAATAAATAAGAACAAACTCAAATTAAACGATAGAACAAACGATGGGAAAATAACATCTAGACGTTGAATCCCCCTAGACTGAATTAAGTGACGGTGACTCATTATTTAAACAACCATTCAGGCAATTGGACCATGGAAATTCCTAAGGTATATTAATCTCTCTCTCGAGTTAGCTAATGTCTAACGACTAGGTTGATTAACCGGAATCTCTTCCTAATTAAAACTCATATCGTTGCTTTAACACACTGCTCTATGAATTTCACTATTAGGTTTGACCCTAATCCAGAGGATTCATGTCGACCTATCTCTAGGTTTGCATGCAACTCCTCTCAATTATGAACGCTCTATCATATATAGAATCTCTCGATTGCATGTGCACGAAACAATATTGGAATTGAAAGGCTAGCAACAATCAATTCAATAATATGCATTATAAATCATAATTGAGCCTCAATCCATAAACCAATTGAATGAATAACACAATCCAACATCACATAATCTGCCTAGGGTTCATCACATCTAGGTACACAATATAATTAGTTCATAACAATAGAGAGATATACAACAAGATTAAAGAGAAATCTAGAGAAAGAAGGAAAACCCATGATTGAATCCTCCAATTCTTCGCGAAATTCCTTCGTTCTTGATGCCCAATGATGTTCTCCTTTGTTCCCACATTTTCTGGCCTCCAAATAATGTATCTTCTCTCCCAAAGTTGACTCTCCTTGAATGAATTTCGAAACCCACTTAAATAGGAAAATTAGGGCATTTGATATAAGACACGGGTACGACAGTTGTCCCGTCTGTGTGCTTCCAAAACCCTCCAATTCTGCGGCTTAACACAAGACACGGACACAGGTTTATGTTCGTGTCCAAGGTCCATTTGTCCGTGTAATTCAATTTTGTCCGTGTGCTACATTTTTCTTCGGCTGCCAACTACACAGACACGGATTTGTGTTCGTGTCCAAAGCACCTTTGACCGTGTGCAACAACAGTTGTCTGTGTCCCTTGGTTTCTAACTTCCAGTGGGTTACACAGCCTCATCCACGGCCGTGGACCTTCAAATTTTGTCCGTGGATGCTCAGTTGTTCATGGATTTGCTTCCTCAAGTCCCCACGGACGTGTCTTGCCATTCTAAGGTCGTGTCTCACTTTCAATGCCTCAAATGTCATCGTTCAAGCAACGTTCTGACTTGTTTTCATTCGATTCATCAAGACATCATCAATTAACCTGAAAATCACAATATAAAAAGTAGAAGTAACAAAACTAATGACAAACGCTCAATTCGTATTCAAAATAATATGAATTAATGCACATAAATACATATAAATATGCGTTCATCAAACTACCTCACACTTAAATTTTTGTTTGTCCTCAAACAAAGAAAGAATTAAAACAAGGGAAAATATTTCAATCAAATTCAATCTATCGCGGCATGGAACTTCACATTAGATGTCAACAAAAATAAACTGAGTAGCATAGAATGTAAGATATGCATATATCACTAGTCAATCCAAATCGAGGTCCCAAACCACACACGAGTTAGAGCACAAAGCCAAAGTAGCCGATTTGGCTTGATCACCCATTCAAGTCATTGATTCAATTAAACATAAAACATTTAAGCATAAGACATTTACAGGCAAATTCGATAATAAATATACATTAATTGCATATTTCCAATATTTTGGCTTGCATTGCTACAAACACAGTCAGTAAATATCGAGTCTGACCTTAGTGCTTTATTTTGCACTTGAAGTTTGCACTACAAATGATAGTCTGTTTGACGCGAAAATCGCTCATTTGTGATGGGTGTTCCTGTTACTAAGACAACCTTTCGTGGCAGTGCTTTACATACTCATGTCTAAGACAGCATAGTAGGGATCGAACCCCATCTACTTGTCCCAGTTTAGGTTCAAGCGAACTAATAGACTTTAAATTTCATTCATTTTATTCAATATCGTGCTCGCATTTAGTCAACCATTTCATTCATTAAATAATGAGTTAAACGAGTGACAAAACTAAAGCAACCAATTTGGCCACAAGCTCGAAACTAATGTGGATCTAAAATATGCAATTCAAATCTTCCAGTAACAAATGCATATCGAAAATTCCCAACTAGTCAATCTATTCACATCAACAAATAACATGCATCCCATAGCCACAATATCAAGAACTCGATCAAAAATTTTAAAAATTCACCCTAATTTACCCCTAACTACCCCACACTTAAATTTTGCATTGTCTTCAATGCAAAGAATTAAAAAACATAAAGCAAATGAAAAGGTAGTAAATTAGAGAGTTTTAGAACTTCCCTGAAATTAGGTCCGTATATATGAGTCTTGGCTCGATCCTCACCTAAAGCTGTGAGAGCCCATGCAAAACACAAAAACAACTAAAACAAAATAAAATACTAAAGTAAAACAAAATACGAAAAATGAAAACAAACTAAAAGAAAAGAAATGTAAACTAAAATAAACTAAACCAAACTTTGGTTGCCTCCCAAGAAGCGCTTGTTTAACGTCATTAGCTAGACGTTAGTGCATGACCAATTACGGAGGCTTGTACACATTGTGCAAAGTATTCACATCAATTCCTCACACCGACTTGCTATACTGAGTCACCTCCTTGGTCTTAATGTGCCAGATAAAATGACATGTCCCTATGGATTTCGCTTGTGGGGCGGTGGCTCATGCTCCTCTTTCTTAACTTTACACCTGTGAGTCTTGTGCCTCTTCTTCTTCACTCTAGGCACTGCTTCATTGACCTTCGATGCATCAGATGACTCTCCCTTCTTGGGTACCTGCACCACACCAGAACAACCAACCCCTACAATAGAATGTGAGCTAGAATGATATTGAACCTTAGAGTCCTTAATTCTCACAAATTTATCTTCGACTCTAAGAGTTAACACCCGATCATAAACATCAATAATGAACTTAGTAGTAGCTAAGAAAAGGCGTCCTAGGATCAATGGTGTTTCCAGACTACTCATCATATCAAGAATCATAAAATCAACAGGAAACATTAAACCTCATACCCTAACCAAAACATTTGCTACAATACCTTTAGAATGCACAACAGATTTATTAGCTAAATGCATCGGCACCCTAGATGGTTTGAGTTCTCCTAAGTCCAATTTATCAAACAATTCAAAAGACATCACATTCACACTAGCTCCTAAATCAGCCAATGTATTATCAATATGTAAACTACCAATATAGAGAGGGACAAAGAAACTCCTTGGGTCCTTTGATTTCGCAGATAGCTCAAATGACGTCTGAGGTAACTCAACATTCTCTTCCTTCTCAACTTAAACGATCTATAAAATAAATAAGAACAAACTCAAATTAAACGATAGAACAAATGATGGGAAAATAGCACCTAGACGTTGAATCCCCCTAGACCGAATTAAGTGACGGTGACACGTTATTCAAACAATCATTCAGGCAATTGGACTGTGGAAATTTCTAAGGTATATTAACCTCTCTCTCGAGTTAGCTAATGCCTAATAACTAGGTTGATTAACGGAATCTCTTCCTAATTAAAACCCCATCGTTGCTTTAACACACTGCTCTATGAATTTCACTATTAGGTTTGACCCTAATCCGGAGGATTCATATCAACCTATCTCTAGGTTTGTATGCAACTCCTCTCAATTATGAACGCTCTATCATACATTGAATCTCTCGATTGCACATGTACGAAACAATATTGGAATTGAAAGGCTAGCAACAATCAATTCAACAATACACATTATAAATCATTATTGAGTCTCAATCCATAAACCAATTGAATGAACAGCACAATCCAACATCACATAATATGCCTAGGGTTCATCACATCTAGGTACACAATATAATTAGTTCATAACAATAGAGAGATATACAACAAGATTAAAGAGAAATCTAAAGAGAGAAGGAAAATCCATGATTGAATCCTCCAATTCTTCGTGAAATCCCTTCGTTCTTGATGCTCAATGATGTTCTCCTTTGTTCCCATGTTCTCTAGCCTCCAAAGAATGTATTTTCTCTCCCAAAGTCGGCTCTCTTTGAATGAATGTCGAAACCAACTTAAATAGGTGAATTAGGTCGCCTGAGATAAGACACGGGTATGGCCAAGCTGTCCCGTCTGTGTCCTTCCAAAACCCTCCAATTATGCGGCTTAACACAAGACACGGACACAGGTTTATGTCCGTGTCCAAGGTCCATTTGTCCGTGTAATTCAATTTTGTCTGTGTGCTACATTTGTCTTCGACTGCCAACTACACGGACACGGCTTTGTGTCCGTGTCCAAAGCACCTCTGAACGTGTGCAACAAGAGTTGTTTGTGTCCCTTGGTTTCTAACTTCCAGTTGATTACACGGCCTCATCCACGTCGTGGACCTCCAAATTCTTTCCGCGGATGCTCAGTTGTTCACGAATTTGCTTCCTCAAGTCCACACGGACGTGTCTTGCCATTCCAAGGCCGTGTCTCACTCCCAATGCCTCAAATGTCATCGTTCAAGCCCCGTTCCGACTTGTTTTCATTTGATTCGTCAAGACATCATCAATTAACCTGAAAATCACAATATAAAGCGTAAAAGTATCAAAAC
>CAODLS010460300.1:0-10527 GCA_948243855.1 Flueggea neowawraea | reverse complement strand
ATGTCGCCATGCTATTGTTGTTCTTCAAATGTCAGGTGTATTTACCATCCCTCCTAAATATGTATTGCAACGGTGGACAAATGCTGCCAGGAGCAGGCGTGCCATTGGCGAAAAATTGGAAGACATGCAAAATAGAATTCGTCGTTACAATGATTTATGTAGACGGGCAATCATATTGGGTGAAGAGGGTTCCCTTTCTCAAGAAAGCTATAACATTGCATCATGTGCCTTAAAAGAAGCACTGAAGCAATGTGCAAGTCTGCATAATTCTATTGAGAATTGCATTAGCCCTAATGTGTTGATGCCAAATGAGGAAGAGAATCCTTGCAGCTTTATGTTTAAAGACAAATTGCCAGATGCTCACGTCACTGTTGCCAAAATTGCTCCAAGGAGGGCTGAATCTGCCGAAAATGAGAAGGAAAGTAGTGAGAGAAACGCAACACGAAAAGGGAAGGTTAGTGAGTTTAATTTTTGAATCTCGCTTTCATTTGGTTTCATTGATTGATTATTTTACGGAAGCTGTTAATCTGAATTTATTTAATTCATTCAGCAGGTTTCCCAGTCAGGGCTGGCTACTGCTACTGCACATGAGGGCTTGCATCCCATTGTAAGCGCTACTTCTTGTTGTTAACCATATTAATTGCAATGAAGTTGGTTCTTTTCCTTGTTCTACTGCATTTTAATACGTCTTTAACAACAAAAAAGAATTTTCTTGAATGACGACACATTTTTAAGTAGCGTTTTTCATTTAAGAGTTCAGATTTTGCATTAATTTGAGGACCTTGTTTATTTTATGGCAGTTCTTGTCAGACATGGGCTCAACACAACCACATAACGTTGTGCCAGCGCAATTACAAACCATGGTTCCAGCAGTATTTCATAGTATAACCTCAACGCAGTTTCATAACATTGCGTCAACAAATCTGCACGAAGCTCGCCTTCCTCATGAACATGAATCTGTTTGTAAAACTTCTTGTACAAATTAAACAGCTATAGCTATAGGTCTGTTATGTAGGAAGATACATTAGCATCCCATGAATGTAGGAGCATCAGCAGCATCTGTTGTGCAGCTGGCAAAATTTCAGTTTTTGCCTTTTGGCTTTACGAAATCCAGGTAAGGTTCGACCTACAGTGTTAATTTTTCCCTCCGGATTGTTTACATAAAATTAGAGAAACGATCAAATGTATGCCAATTTTTCTTGGTAGGCGTATTCTGTATAATCTTTATCTCGGCTGAAACTCTAGTTCCTTACCAGGAACCGATGCTTATTTTTTAGCTTTCACTCTCATGGATAGTAAATTTCGTAAAATAGGCCGTTTATACTTTGTTGTATTGTAGTCGTTTTTAGTTCTAAGAGGTCGAGTGTTTGATTTTCAATGGAGTCCATGTACGAAATGAAATTCCATAAAAGGGGTGGTTCCGGAGTTTGGAAGCAGTGGTACTGTGGTAGTTTGGTGGTTTCATTGCATTGATGGGTGATTTCATGGCAGAGGTGATCCGGTGGGTTTTTATGTTTTCTGGGAAAACTATTTTCCTGGAAATAAACTGATCCTAATTTATGCAAATCCAACGGTTCAAAATTCTGTTTTCCCATCCAACGGCAAATGTTTTAAAAGGTCCTTGTAAAGCATAGCGACAGAGCTTAGAAAATCCAGTCAAAGCCTCCCAAATTTACCTGATTGACCTTTAAAAAAAAGATAATTGACATTTTCGTCCCTCAGGTATGACCTAATCTGCAACGTTGTCCCTACTACTCATGTTAAGTTTGTGTTGACACCGTTAATTTTTTGTTAAAAGACTATCTTAGCCTCACTGATTAATCGATCCAAAACTCCCATCGTAATAAACGTGGAAGCTCATTTTAATAACAACCACGCCGTAGTGATGCCTGAATTAATTTTGTTCTAGTTGCGAGACAAAATCTATAGTGAGAAAATCGGTTTTACTTTATTCAGTTATCTGGGTTTTTAAGTCGATAAGTTTGTGGATAGTTTTACGATGAATTTCTAGATTCTATGCAAAAGAATATTTCTTGTGAATATATGGCTCCTCGTGTTTGATAAATTGTCTCAATATTGACTCTTAAACAATTTTTTTTGTCAAATTTATATTGTTACACTAAAAAAACCAATGATTTAAGCGGATTGTGTATTATTTGTAACAACATTTTGTTTGTGATCCATACAAGGAAATGAATGTCAATATTTTGAAGGGATCACGGAGGGATCAATTTGTTTTATTAAACTAAAGTGCGGGGACCAACTACTAGGATTTTAAAGACCAAGGGATGAAAAACAAGGTTTAATCATATCTCACCGACTAGGATTGTTAATTACCCTAAAAAATAAAAATAAATTAAGTATATAAATACAAAGAACACCGGCAAAATTTTCAATTTGATATCTTCTTGTCAATTCCTTTCAATCATTTTTTTTTCTTCTTTCTTTTTCTTTTCCGTTTTGATTCTTCGTCATCTCTCTACGAAATTATCAGCAAAAAGGTATTTTCTCTTCTCCGATCTCTGTTTTTTCAGTTTTTTGGAAATTCGTGATCTATGTTTTAAGTTCGACACGATTCGTTTTAGTTTTTTCTGGTTATTGATGAACAGGCCATAGATTTGTCATTGCAAATCAGTTGATTTCTTAACTTTGCTTCTGGTTTTGATTTTAGTGATTAATTTGTTTTCTGGGTTTTGATTGCGGGCCTGTTGTTGAAAATCGAAGATGTTAGAGCAGTTACTGATATTTACAAGGGGAGGATTGATTCTCTGGACATGTAAGGAGCTTGGGAACGCGTTGAGAGGGTCACCGATCGATACCTTGATTAGGTCATGTCTGTTGGAGGAGCGATCTGGTGCGGCGTCGTATAGTTACGATGCTGCTGGCGCTGCCTACACCCTCAAATGGACCTTCCACAACGAGCTTGGCCTTGTCGTTGTCGCTGTATACCAGCGGATCCTTCATCTTCTCTATGTGGACGAATTGCTCAATATGGTGAAGAAGGAGTTTTCGGAGATTTATGATCCGAAGAGGATGGATTACAATGACTTTGATGAGACTTTCAGGCAGGTTAGGAAGGAGGCTGAGGCGCGGATTGAGGAGTTGAAGAAATCTAAGCAGGCCGGGAAGCCTGTGATTGACGCTAAGAAACAGGGGCAGCTGAAAAAGCTTGGTGGGTCCGATGGAGGGAATAGGAAAAAGGGCGGCGGAGATGATGGTGGTGATGGAGATGATGGGAAAGGTCGGAAATTGGAAAATGGATATTCCAATGGTGATCATGTAGAGATTCGAGGGTCTAACGGAAATGTAGTTGCTAACGGGAAAGAGAACACGAGTTCCAATATCGGAGCTTTTGATGTAAGTAAGCTTCAGAAGTTTAAGAGTAAAGGTGGAAAGAAGACTGATACTGTTGTTGATAGCAAGGGTCCCAAGCTTGACCCGAAGAAAAAGATAGTGAAAAAGAATAGAGTTTGGGATGATTCGCCTCGGGAGTCCAAATTGGACTTCACTGATCCCGTGGAGGAGAACGTGAATGAGAATATAGAAGTTATGGCAGCTGATCATGGCGAAAGCATGATGGACAAAGAGGAGGTTGTTAGTAGTGAAAGCGAGTCTGAAGAAAACGAGGATGTGGGGAAAGATAGCAAGCCTGACACCAAGAAGAAGGGATGGTTCTCATCAATGTTCCAAAGGTAAATTATTGTATTTAAATCATTTATTATCTATCACTGCATGAATAAATAATAGGTAGCTTAGCTATTGATATGGAATATGAAAGTTTGGGATGCATATTTGGTTTTTGCCTTGTTAACAATCAACATATTTCCTGGCTACTTATGCAAGATGCTTTAATAACATTGTTGGTTTTAATTATTGTTGGTTTTGTCTTTTCATTTTCCTTGTCTCAGTATTGCTGGTAAGGCAAATTTGGAAAAAGAAGACCTCGTGCCAGCTTTGAAAGCTCTCAAGGATAGGCTTATGACCAAGAATGTGGTATGCATATTTTCCCCTGCATTGTTTGGATTTCGGATCTATTTGGATTCTATATTTACTGCTTAATCTTAAATTGCATGCTAATGGAATTCTTTCCCTGGGCTAATGGCAGGCTGAGGAAATTGCTGAGAAGCTCTGTGAATCAGTTGCAGCTAGTCTAGAAGGTAAAAAGCAGGCATCTTTCACAAGGATATCTTCCACAGTGCAGGTATTTTTTTGGTCTATTTTTCCTTCTTTTATTTTCCTCCAGGTTGCCAATTTCTCCATTCATTTGGTATTGATTTATTGCTACAGGCTGCCATGGAAGAAGCTCTTGTCCGTATTTTAACACCTAGACGCTCTATTGACATAATGAGAGATGTAAATGCTGCCAAAGAGCAGAAGAAACCATATGTTGTTGTTTTTGTGGGTGTCAATGGGGTTGGAAAATCAACCAATCTAGCTAAGGTTAGCTGAATGAACCTCTGTGACTTTTTTTGCCTTTCATAGAAGATGGTCATTTTTTTTTTAAGGGTATGCTTTCTGATCAGGATACTTTTACTTGTCATCTTGCAGGTGGCTTACTGGCTTCTGCAGCATAAGGTCAGTGTTATGATGGCTGCATGTGATACATTTCGGTCTGGAGCTGTTGAGCAACTGAGGACTCATGCACGTAGGCTTCAGGTACTGGGGTTCTTTTGGGTACTATTTATTACCGGTATAACCTGGTATCTTTATCCCCTAAGATTTTAATTAGTCTAATCCTGAGTTGCTGCTTTCCTTGCTAGATCCCTATATTTGAAAAGGGTTATGAGAAAGATCCTGCAATTGTGGCAAAGGAGGCTATTCAAGAGGCTACTCGCAATGGCTCTGATGTGGTTCTTGTTGATACTGCTGGTCGAATGCAGGTTTGGATGAGCTAATTTTTAACTTGAACAATTTCAGGATGTATAATAGCGTAACAGTTATTTCAACCTCGACCATATCTTAAAACTGCTATATTTTCGCAATAGGCTGTCTTTAGTGTATTCCTGGTTATAAAAGAGGAACAGATGGGCATTGTTTGTGAAAGTAGATTATTAAAGAGAGAAATTGAAACCTATTAACTAAAAAAACAGAAACAACGTTTTCTTTTCTTCTTTTTTCAGTACAAATGGGTTTTAGTTTTCACAATACGAAGGAACGTAATTTTACAGTTCAGTAAACTTTATGTTTTCTCCCCATTTATCTAGATTCAATTTGTCTTACCTTTCAGGATAATGAACCATTAATGAGAGCTCTTTCAAAGCTTATTAACCTCAACAACCCAGACTTGGTCTTGTTTGTTGGAGAGGCATTGGTTGGAAATGATGCTGTTGACCAATTATCAAAGTTCAACCAGGTTTGTTTTCTATTTTTGTAATTGTAACCAACATTGGATTTCCTTTCTTCTCGGCTCTGTTTAGTTTACCAATCAACATTCATGTTCCTTGCAGAAATTAGCCGACCTGTCTATTTCACCAAACCCCAGATTAATTGATGGGATCTTGCTTACCAAGTTTGACACAATTGACGACAAGGTATAAATCATATACTTGGTTTCGCCAAGTTACTATTTTGTTCTTCCTGTCGCCATTGTCCTACAAAATTATAAATTCTGTTATTAATGGTGTAGGTAGGAGCTGCACTATCGATGGTGTACGTCTCAGGAGCTCCAGTGATGTTCGTGGGGTGTGGACAGTCATACACTGATCTTAAGAAGCTGAATGTGAAATCCATTGTGAAGACACTTCTTAAGTGAGTGTGGAAAGGTGTTGCATGGTGAAATATTTAATGTCGGATCGTATGAGATGATGATGATGATGGTGTTGTCTTTGCTTGCATTGCTTGCTTTCTTTTGGTTGTTGAATTGTGGACAAAATGGATTGCTGCCAGTATTTCTATGGTTGTCATGTTCTTATCCACTGTGTTAGTGCAGGATGATGAGTCCCTTTTATTAATTAATACAGATTGTTGTTTATTAATGGCTTCTTTGGTTTGCTTTATGTTTCTGATAAATCCGTTCATTTTTTTGATTCCACTACTAGCAGTAGCTCTACAGTTCTACTGTGTAATCGACTTGAAAAGTTTAGAGTTCAGACAAATGAGGAATGGCTATTGATGTCCAACTTGAAAAGTAAACATTTGTTTGACTTTCAATGCATTTTTGAGGGTTTCTTTTTTATTGATTGAAACACAAAAACACAGAGACACGACATTATTTTTGAGAGATTTTTTAAGGATATGAAAATGTTACAAATTCATATTTAAAAAAATGTTATAAATTCATACTCTCCCCGTGTCTAACAGTAAGAAACACGGACGATCAGAGGGCTGTTTCCTGTACGAGGTCTACGCCTTAAAGACGTGTGCTGTCTCAGCAGCTCTTATTGAACTGTATTTCAAGGGGGTATTTGAAGGCTAGCCTATGTTATTCGCCAAGATATTGTATATTGCCTTAGTCTTTGGATTAGGGGACATGGTAGGATTTAGGGATATAAACGAGTCGAGCAACTCTAGCTCGAGCTCAGTATAAGCTCGTTCTAGCTCAGTATAAGCTCGTTCGAGCTCGGCTTGTTAGTAAACGAGCCCGAGCTCCAACAATATTTTAGGCTCGTTTTTCTTAACGAGTCGAGCTTGAACATGCCGAAGTTCAGTTCGTGAAGCTCGCGAGTAGCTCGATTAGAGGCTCGTAAACAGGCTCGCGAATAGGCTCGTGAAGAGGCTCATCAACAGGGTCGTGAACATGCTCGTCAATAGGCTCGCGAATAGGCTCGTTATCAAGCTCGATCAAGACTCGTGTAGGAGCTCGAAATTGACTTATGTAGACAAGAATATACTTATATATACTAAATATTATATATATTTTATTATACTTTTATATTATAAATATGCAATGTAACATTAACAATTTATGTCATATATTACATATAAGTAATTTCAAGTTTTTATAATTTAACAATTTATTTAGCACATGGAATTTCAATTTAAAAAAAATTATACTAATATAGTTATTATGAGTTGCAATCCTATATGAAAAATAGTGTACAATATAATTCAAAGGTAATTTTTCAACAATTAGGACGTGCGATATAATGTTGGTTCATGTATATAATATAATTATATTTTGGTTCATATAACAAAATATTTCATGCTAAGATGTTTGAACAAAAAATCATTTATAGGAATACAAAACTTGAATAATTTAATAAATTATTTAGGAAAAATAACACTCTTATAACAAAATATATGATAGACCTAAACTATTGATCCTAAGTACACTTTTGTACACCTAGACTATTGGTCCTAAAGTTCATATTGAACACCTTTCGTACACCTAAACTATTGGTCTTAAAGTTCATGTTGCACACCTTTGTAAACCTAAACTACTGGTCCTAAAATTCATGTTGTACACCTAAACTATTAGTCTTAAAATTCATGTTGTACACCTTTTGTACACATAAACTATTGGTCCTAAAGTTCATGTTGTACACCTAAATTATTGGCCCTAAAGTGAATGTTGTACACCTTTGTACACTTAAATTAGGTGTACAAATTACAGTGTACACTACATGAAATTTAGGTGTACAAAAGTGTATACATGATGGACTTTAGGTGTACAAAGGTATACAACATGAAATATAGGTGTACAAAAGTGTAAATTTCATAAAATTTAGGTATACAAAAGTGTACACAACATGAACTCTAGGTGTACAACATGAAATTTAAGTGTGTAAAGGTGTACATTTCATGAAATTGAAGTATACACAACATGTTGTACCTTAAAATCTATATCTTTAACTAAATTAAACTTTTTTGTAAATTATAATGTACTATAGTCAATGCTCTCAACCTCTAATATACTATGGTATATACTCTAAACTTTTTGTAAGTTATAATGTCCTATTGTATAGGTATATACCCTAAACTTCTAACATTAACATACTATAGTATATTTTGATTAGTATAAAAATAATTTTAAAATGATAATTGATTGAATGAATGCATCAAATAATCACAATTAATAGAGGCTAATCTAATGTTTTAAAAAAAGTAACAAAAGAAAAAAAAATAAAAAATAGAAAAAATAAAAAAGTAACTAAAGAAAAAAGAATAAAAAATAGAGGCTAATCTAATGTTTAAAAAAAAGACAAAAAAAAAAAAAGTAACAAGAAAAAAAAAGAGAGGCTAATCTAATGTTTAAAAAAAGACAAAAAAGTAACAAAAGAAAAAAAAAACTAACAAAAAAACTCTGAATTAGAATTAAAAGACTAAAGAAAAGTGACCAAAAGAAAAAAATTGGAAAAATAGAGAGTAAAAATGTAAAATTCCTGATTTAGATCTCATTCAAACCCTAAAATCTCAGACTCACTGTGAGTCACTTACATTGTCACACAAGTACTCTCGTCTCTCGACTTTCGCTTCACCGCTGCCTCACACTCGACACTCTCGTCCCTCAACCTCTTCCGTCACTGCCTCACTCAGTCACTCTCGAACCCTCCATCTCACCTTCGCGTCACTCGACGCTCTCGAGCCCTCAATCTCGCCTCCATGTCACTCGACACACTATCTCAGTCACTCTCGATCCCGAACCCTCATTAGCCGGACACCGCTGCCTTTTAGTCACTCTCAGGTTTGAATCTTGCTACTGCCTATCAATCACTGTCGATCTTGAACCCTCACTCGACACTCTCTCTTAGTCACTCTCAATCTCGGACCCTCACTCACCGCTGCCTCTCAGTCACTCTCAGGTTCGAATCTCGCTGCTGCCTACCGGTAATGTACTTTTCTTTTATGCTTTGTTTAATTATTTTTGATTTGGTGAAAATATTATGGAAAATCTGGATTGTGTTGCTTTTTTTGTCAATTGTAGTGCTTATGTGAAATATGCTAAAAAAATTATTAACTGATTTTGTAGATTTATATGGATTCACAATCTATGGATACAGCCAAACATAAATCAGAGTTTGTGTGATGCTGAAACGCCTGTGGAAAATGTGAATCCGAGTGTGGGTGATGTGAATCCAAGTGTGGGTGATGCTGAAACACCAAAGGAAAATGTGTTAGAAGGTGAAGAAACGACATATAATCCATTTGAAGGAAAAAGAGAAAGAGGACATCAAAGATGTGGGATGAATTTAAAGAGGTGGTGCTAGCAGATGGTACTAGGAAAGCAAAATGTGTGCATTGCAAGAGCATACTTGCTGTGAATAAAACCGGAGCTAATACACAATACAATAGGCACTTGACAAGTTGTGTTCGTAGACAGATTGTATTGAATGGGCAAAAACAATTAACAATCACTACTACTGCACACTTGTCAGAAAGTGTTATTGCTGTGGAAAACTGGAAGTATGATCCTGCAAAGGTGAGAGAAGCATTTGCTCATATGCTTATGGTGCATGAGTTGCCATTTTCTCTTTTTGAATATGAAATGTTTAATATGTTTATGAGAACTGCTACTCCTAACTAGGAAAAAATTAGTAAAGCAACTGCAAGAAAAGATTGCATTAGTACTTATGAAGTTGAGAAGAAAAAGATAAAAGCAATGCTAAAACGTGTTAATAAGGTTAGCATAACTATTGATTTATGGAAATCAGATCAGAATGTTCAATATATGGTTGTCACTGCTCATTTTGTTGACTTAAATTTTAATTTGCAAAAGCGTACATTGAATTTTGTTGATGTGCCTCCTCCACGCACGAGGATTGTGATTTGTGATGTATTGAAAAAACGTTTTGTTAAATGGGGAATTGAAAGAAAAGTTTGGACTATTACAGTAGATAGCGCCTCTTATAATTATGTTACTGTTCAAAACCTGAAAAGTAACTTGGAATTGATTAGTAAGCTTCTTTTGGATGGCAAATTTTTTCATGTGAGATGTTGTGCACACATTTTAAATATTTTGGTGCGATATGGTTTGACTGAGATTGATGACATTGTTCATAATGTTCGTGAAAGTCTCATGTACATTAGGAAGTCAGTTTCTCAATTGCATACTTTAGTGAAATTGCTAAACAATTGAAATTGCCTCGAAAGAAACTTGTTTTAGATTGTGGGACAAGATGGAATGCTACTTACATGATGTTGTCCATTGTTATAGAGTTTAAGGATGTTTTTTTCTCGGTACAAGTAACGAAATGAATCTTACAATTTTTTGCCTTCAGCTGATGATTGGGAAAAGACAGTTGTTGTTTGTTCTTTTCTTGAAGAATTTAATATGGTTATCAATCCCATATCAGATACTAAATATCTAACTTCAAACTTATTTCTTCCAGAACTCTTTTATATCAAGAAATTGTTGGATAATGCTTGGAATAGTCTTGATAATTTATTAAAGGAAATGGTGAGGAAAATGAAAGAGAAATTTGACAAATATTGGGGTGACAATAATTTGTTGATTTCTATTACTACAATTTTGGATCCTAGATATAAGTGGAAATTAATTGAATATGCTTTTGAGTGTATGTATTCTTCTATGGAGGTACTTAGACATGAAGAGGAAGTTCGTTCTACTTTGTATGCTTTGTTTAGTGA
>CAODLS010460286.1:0-10857 GCA_948243855.1 Flueggea neowawraea | reverse complement strand
TGTAGAGAAACCCATTTGGTTCAAATACCAAATCCCATGAAAGCGACGATTGATCTTCAAGCTAATGGTCTCAAACAACCATAATCTAACTCTTCTTAACTCGTATTCCATCAAAAATGAAAAGATCCGAACCCAAATCCCAAGTTCGGTCGGAACCCTAGAATGTCCAAATGCAACGCAAACTAAATAAAAGAAGAGATTAATGGATGATTCTTACCTCTAGATCCATTGTAGAAGCAAGAAGAATCAAAGAAAATCACAGAGAAGAAAATGAGAAAGTGCTCTGACAGTTGAGACGAGTTATGACCGAAGAAATGATAGGTAGGGGTATTTATAGGCTCACGGGCTGACATGTTGCGTTTCACGCACAGTCGCCCAGAAAGAACAAATCTACGTGTACAGTAGGGGTTCTGCGTACGTAGGACTGTGCTCTATGTGGGTAGCATCCCACACAATGTACGTAGATGGCAGATCTGAAGCCTCTCATTCAGATCTACAATCTACGTGCGTTCTACCCCCTGCTGTGTGCGTAGAAGGCCTCAGCGTGCTCACGGGTCACACCCAAAGGATGAACAACGTGCACAACAACCTATATAATGCACACAGTCCAAACAAGACATACTCTCCGCCAACTCATTCTCGTCTACGTGCATAGTACTCAGTACTGTGCACGTAGATGACCTTCAGTGTACGTTGCACTCAACGTACATTCACGGTCAAGTGTCAGGCCTCTACTACGTGTACATTACCCTGTACTAAGCACGTAGATGACCTCCAATGTGCAAAACACACGCAACACAACCCTCAAACTCAAAGGTCAACACCCAACTCGAAATCACTTCGGAATACTACAAGATTTCGGCTAAAAATAAGCGGGATATTACAACCCAAAACCTATCTCACTTGTCACATAAAAAAACCTTCACAGCCTCTCACAAACGTTTTAACATTTCTCTTATGAATCGATTTTCTATTGTTGTCTCAATTCACCTCCTCCTTCAGTTGCTCTTCTTTACCTTCCTCTCCCTCCCTTTCTCTCTCTCTCTCTCTCTCTCTCACACACACACACATGAGAGTGCGCGCACACACACATGCACACACAAACACTCTCTCTTTTAAAAGCCAAATCTAGAAGCGGGAATCTCCAAAACAGCACGATGCAACGCTAGCTCCAGTGACCTAAATGACACGGAGGATGAGATACGGTCAGAAGATGACGCGACACAATGGATTGTTAGAATTGTTTATGATGTTGAACACAACTCTCTACGATTTCATGAAGCGGAATTCCCGGAGGGGAGTTCAATTTGTGCTCTACATTTCTTCTTTCTCGCAATTTCTTCTTCCTATTATTGAATTATGATTTGTGTTCTACGTTTCTTGTTTCCTGCAAAGAGTTCACAAAATGGGTTTCTTCTTTCTTGTGATTCATGGAGTTCAATGTTGATAAAATATTGAAGCTTCTTTTATTCCAAGACTAATTCGGTTAACAACACAAATTGAGTTTGTGGGAAGAGCTAATAGGTTCAATTCCAATAAACAAATCTGCAAGGAAGATGACGAGCCTTAACTATAACGAAGACCTCTCAAACTGTTAAAACGGATGATGATATTAGTGGTTTGCCAAGAAAAATCATTAAACTCTCTAAGGAGCTCCACGTTAGGGGCACGATAAGGGAAAATAAAAAATCAAAATCTTTTGGCTTTATTCTTATATTATAGTCAATCGATTTCCTAAAATTATGTCTTCACGTACGTATATCGATGCACAGTTGCACAAACTAAATACACTGCCATACCATGCGCCTGTACCCACTACCAAATGTCAAGCAGTGTCATAATTAACTTTCTCTCAACTGCTTTACTTAAATACTATTGAATTTTCAGGATGGTACATTTCATGGTCTTTGACGATCAAGTCGATTGCAACATCTGCTTTACTTAATTAACGATGAGAATAGTATTTAGAATCAAGATCCACACGACAGAAGAACGTAAATCCTCTGGATTTGTTGCCATGATATGAAACCAAACATGGTCTATGACATTGAGTAACCCGCATTAGTCAAAATGGAATATTTACAAATGAATAACCCAAATTTCAAGAATGAAGACGCATATCTTAGAATTGCAGTTTGACTTTATTTTCAAGAGTTCACACAAGTAGCTCAGTTTCAGGAGTGCGCAAGACACATGAGCGGATTATATGTTTCATTTAGTTTACTTGTGTCCTAGGGAAAAATCAAAATAATTATTTAATTATTTTTTAAAAGATAACGGTTGTTAATCTTGTACTAATAAATAAAATTTAATAGTCTTTATTTATGAATTGATGAATTAATAGTTTAGAAAATTAACTAAAACATATGATCTTGATAAATTAAAATTATAACAATAAAAGAATTTGAAAATTTCAATAAAAATTACCTACCGGCTTTTCATATGTTTTTGTTAGTATATTTATAACGTTTGGTTCAAATGTCCTCCGTGGGAGTAAAATCTAAGAAAAAAAACTTTGTTATTGATTCTCTTCTTAATAACTTACTTTTTGTGAAATAAAAAAAAAAAAAAGATCAAAGTTTTATTAATTTTGCGCTTTCTTCCGAGCAAACATTCTCTTTTATCATTTCTAAGAAAGTTTTACTTCTCCAACGCATAATCGCTACCAAACAATTACTTAGTATTCGAAAACAAAAATGCATTGCATCAGAAGTTGATAGGGCATAAGTTTATTGCTAGAACTTACTTAACAGCCTCTTTGTATTGTCTCCCTATAATATTATATTTAATTTAATTTCTCTATTTTTAAAAAATTTAAACTTAATCTACTTTTTCAATTCATTAATTAATATCTTATTACTACTCACAAAAAATGGAGAGGAACGAATTTTCACTCTTCATAGATTGAACAATTATAATTCATTACTTTCCACTATTTTTTTGAATTAACAACAAAACATTTATGAAAGAGTGTAATAAATAAAGTGATTTCAAATTTTAAGATACATTCAAATGAAAAATTAAATTAAAAATAATATAATAAAAAGCCACCTTAAGGAGAGTGTTGAGGATGCTCAACATTTGTTTCATCAATTGAGTATTTATTTCATCTTTGATTTTTTTTCATCAATTAAAAAATCCAATGCATTGGACTTCGTCACAAGTGTCCTTTACAAATTACAATATGAGCTCTAGACTAAAATTCTTATTCTTTTTTTCTTTATTTTCCTTAACTTGGTGGTCATAATGGAGTATTTGACTCTCTAGCTACAAGGAGACTATACACACTGACTTTTCTACGTGGACTCTAAAATGTTTTTCAACGTTAATCCTTCACCCTTTTCCCATATAGTTTTGGTAAATTTTCCCAATCTGAAAAGTTCAACTCTAAAAAGTTCAGTGGCGTCTGGTCCACGGAGAGAAACAGGACAATTGAGTTGCTTTCATTGCAGCTCCTCCACTGTGTAGTGCCGGCTTTCTTTTCTCATCTCGTTGGAGGTCAGCGTTTTGTGGGAACACATATTTTGGATAATATCTTGTTGACACTAAATTTTGAATTTCATTAGTCATTCCTTTGAAATGGAAATTTTAATTAAACAGATCTGATATAGGATTAGTGTCCTAATTGCCAATTAGAGCAAATTTATACATAGATGATTATGGTTAGAAATAAAAACCCTTCAGTGCCCAGGTATCAAAATTTCAACTCTATTATATGTGTCCTCCATTTAAAATAATATTCTACTTCGCATGTGCACAAAATTAACAAAAATAAATAATTTTCTCAAAATATCTGAAGGTAACCAATTATAAACAGTATATTCAACAAATAAATGGCAAACAGGAGTCGAAATCTTACTTCAAAGCGTGCAGCGGAAAGAATATGGTTATAATAATAATGACTTGACGCTAGTTTAGCAAGCAAGCCACAACCATGTTAATGACGGAATATAAAATTGAATTGCAACCCAAATGCTGCGGAGAGCTCCATGCAAGAGTGCGTGTACACGAGGGAGAAAAGTATTATCTTCTTCTCCAGAGGTGGAGGCCGACGGTATCCCAAGGAGATAGAGAGAGATTTTTTCTCTACTTTTGGTCTGTTTTAATTTTTTTTCTAAGATTTTGAGTCATACTTGTTGGGAAATATTCACTTTTATACAAGTTTAATATGCCGACATTTTAAAAAAACTAGGTGCACAAACTATTTCTAAAATTAACAAGAAGGGCTAAACTAATTGCACAACTACCAGGATATGAAACCACGCATGAGAAATTGACAATCTCTAGCGAGATTTTGAGTTCTCATGAGAAAATAAAGAAATATCGTGAAAAAAGATATTTTTGCCGCTTTTGCCAAGAGATGCATAAGTGGTACACAAACCGTATAAAACCAATTTGCAAATCGTGCATGAATGGTTTATAAATTGAATCTTTAATGATTATATCATTTGAGTTAATTTGATTCAAATTTAATATAATTTTAAAATAAACTAGTTAGTGTACAAAATGATTTAAGAAATTAATTTAAATTGATTTACATCATAGGTGCACAAAAAATAATATTGCAAACAAAATACACAACTAGCGCATGAATAATGCACGATTTGTACACAAATGAAATTTTGAACTGAACTGAGGGATTGTTTTCAAATTTTTAGAGGAAAACTTGTAATTTATAATGTAAATATGTACACATATGTGCGGATGCAACAGCCAAGCTTCTGAAACCCTAACTTTTGTGCCACACTTCTCTAATCGATTTCGACGATTTTGGCCGGCGCGTCATGATCTCCACAGTAGAGAGAGGGGTTAAGTCGGGCGTGACAACGGAGAGTAGGTGGAGGTGGCGGAGGTGAGAGAGAGAGAGAGAAAGAGAGAGAGAGGAGGGGTGTGGTGAATGAATGAAAGAAAGAGAAAATAGAGGAATGAAAGAAAGAGAAAATAGAGGAATGAAAATTGAGAAATAGAGAAATGAGGAGTCCTCACAAAATAGTTAAAAGTTCTCATATCTGCAAAAATATTTTATCAAATCTAAGGTTTCTGGAAATAGAATCAAATTATTGGTAGGGTTGCAATCGTAAGGTTTTTTAAGCTTATATATTTTGCAATTTCCTCTTTTGATCAAGCTTAGTAAGTCTAGTACAATAAGGCCCAATTAGTTATCCAATCTTAGTCGAGTTCCATTTAGAGGAAAGTACATCAGTTTCAGATTTTACCATACTAATTGCTCTCGTACCGTCAAATATTTATCGAGAGAAATACATAAAAAAAAAGAGATTAAAATCGAGGGCATGATATGAAAATAAGAAACGAAAATTTGAAGATGGGTTAAAGAAATCAAATCAAGATGGGCGCAAGAAAAAAAAAATGAAAAAAAAAATCATTGACAAAAGAAAATTTGAATTCGTTAGAGAAAAAACTACAATAGAAGAAAAGAACTGGTGGAAAAGAAAGCCCTGAAGAAATTAATCGAGAGATATAGAAAAAAGAATCAAAGCGACCGCAATAGAAGAAGAAAAATTACTTCCTCCTTTCCACAAAGTGCGTTTTTTTAGAATTTATTTTGTCAAAATAAGTGATATTTTATAAAATCAAGAAGGTTTTGAGCATAATTTTTTGAATAAACCATTATAATTAATAGCTTACAATAAATAATAATATATATTTGAGGAATCATTAATAGGGATAATATAGTAAATTAATACTATAGTTAATGCACTCCAATCTTTTTCTTAATATGGATTTTATCTCAAATATTCTAAAAAAATTTAAATTTCTAAAATGTATGAGCATCCAAAATCTATAAAAAAATAGAACCTATTTTATTGCAATTTCAAAAATGGTCAACTTTGACATTTTGACCATCTTTTGAATGCGCGTCAAAAGTTTGATCACGTACTGACCACGTGTTTGACCACATACCACAAAATTTGACCACACGAAAAAATGAGTACAAAATAAGAACAAATTGTTCTCATTTTTCTAGAACACCAAGTACAAAACAAGTACAATACCAATAAATGCTTACAAAAAGCGAGTACAAGGCAAAAAAGAATTTAAAAATTATTTTAATATTTTATTATTTGGTAAAGAATAATGACATGTACTCCATCTGCACCTAAACCTTCTTCTATTTTCAATTTGATGCGTTGATTATACCCACTGTGTTGGTTACGGTAATATTCCGCTCATTCCAACGTGATTTCGATGATGATTTGGTGTTCGATCTAGGTGGTCAGAAGCATTTTTGAAGGGTTAAGAGTTGAGGGACTTTGGGGATGGTTTGGAACGAGTTTGGGAGTGAGAGACGTCAAGTATGGAAGCTGGAAGCGTCAAGACGTACGTGGGTGTAAGATCACAACGTACGTTATCTGGAAAATTCGCAAGATGATCAATGTACGTTAAATTAGATTGTGACGTACGTTGTGCTCATGCACAACGTACGTTGATGTATCGCAACGTACGTTGTATTTGAAACAGAAGCGACTGAATGTGGTTTCGACCCTGACAATGTACGTTGACTATAGTCAAGACGTACATTGCCTTTGTGCAAAACGCCTTAAAAACTCAAAACCTTACCCTTCGTCATTTCCTCTCTCTCTCTCTTTCGTCTCTCTCACTCAAATCTCTCTCAAATCACTTCAAAACGCTCCCACATTGCTTCCCCAACATTCCTAGTCCATTTTTAAGGTAAGAAACATGTCTTTTCTTCTGATTAACATATGTTTTATGCATTTAATCTATGGAATCATTTTTACACGAATTTCAAATGGGTTTCATTTTTTTGATGATTTGTGATGTTCTGATGTTAGAGGATGTTAGAATAGGTTAGAGAGGACTTGAATGAACATGAATCAAGCTTAGAATCGATGGATTTCATGAGTTTTTATTATGGTTAGGGTTTGGTCCAAATTAATGACGGTTTTGAATGATTTTAAGGTTGTTTGGTGTAATTTTTGATAGATTTGTGCTCTAGAGGATGATTTGAGGTAATGCGGATGGTTTAAAACATCAAGTTTTGAGTGTTTCAATTTTAGGGATGTTTTTGTGTAGTTTTATGCCTCAATGACCAATTTTGATATTTGTATGCTTGTGTACTAGTTTTGATATTTTCCAATTTAGGGAGCAATTTGATATTTTGAGAGTTTAAGGACTAATTTTCAATTTCTGAGAATTTGAGAGCTCTATTTGAAATTCTAACTACTTGGAGGACCTAACAGGAATTTTTGAAAAAATTGAGGACCATTTCATAATTTTACATGGGTTGGGGACCAAAATGTAAACAAAAATTCAAGGACCCAACTAGTTTTTTGCGTATATTCCGATTTTTGAGGTTTGAATGTAAGATCTTCGACCGAATTAGGATTTCAATGTCATCATAAGATATGCATTTGCATATCATGCATTCGGTACTGCCGCAATACCAATGTTCAATTCTGATAAATGGTAATCTTTGTATATGTTTCAGCTTCTTATGCATATCAGCAGGATCAGTCACCTGCTACTGTGCTTGACTAGATCCATAGTTTCGGATACCAGGTGAGTGAAATAACAGCTTCAGACGCATAAGTTGTCTCGTAAATTGTATGTTTTTGCTGTGTTCGCCATTACTTTGAAAATGGAATAATAATGGTTTGACTAATTAATAATACGGATTATGTGATTATTAATATTCAGTTTTTGTTTTCGATAAATAATATTTATATGATTTATAAATATTTTCTGCAAATTAATTCAGTCTCAGATTTTAAATATTTATATAAGGTATACGAATATCCTTTGTAAAATGATTTTTAGCTGGCATGTGTGCTAGCTATATACACACACACACACACACACTTATATTTTAGAATGGGGCACCTATGCTACATATGTTAAACGTAGCTTTTGGTATACCAATGCGCAGTCAATGCTAGTTACCAGGGTTTATGATAGCCGTGTATCTGGCCAAACACACGTACTCAGTATGACGGAGTTCACCTTATTATTTATTTATCAGTCAGTTTCAGGTCCCATATCCATTTCAGTTATACGATATATGATATATATTACGTATGTTTCTGCTTGCTATTTGCTTTGGATGCAAACGTTTTCAAAACGAGTTTTTGAACTGTATTTCAATATTAGTGTGTATACGTATATACACTTATATTTGCGTGAATGTTTTTGAAATATTTTCAAAAATAGTTTTTGTGAGGCTTGGTGTCGCTCTGAAGTGTTGTTTCCTCACTATGGATTCTTACCCTTTTTATTTTGTTTCTTGTCCATCCTCTTTATCTCATTTCACAGGTTCTCATTTGGCATTCGACAACCATCTGACATTCTGTACCTAGTGAGGTGTCCATTGATAGTGAGTGTCCTCTTGGTTCAGGCTCCTTTTGTTTTTGGTTAGAGCTCTACACCTGAATGTTGTTGGGTTACTGGGTCTGATTTTGTCCTTTTGGATTTATACTTATACTCTGATATTATGATCTGTTTTGTATAACTTACTATTTGATATTACATATATACTTATGATTTTAGTATAAAATGTTCTATAATTTACAAATGTTTTGATAACGCTCTCAATTAATAAGTTGGGTAGAATGTCTGATCTTTGAAACTTGTGTGAGATGAGCCGGGCTCCCACAGACGGTCTGTCTTGCAAGCTAGTTATGGTCCCAGAAACAAGTCGTGACAAAGGTGGTATCAGAGCCTTAGGTTTTCATAAGTTTGGGTCGGTGTGAAGCATAGGTATCTTTGATCGAGTCAGTCTGAATTGCATATATATATTCTTATGATCTTTGTCTCGGTACTGTGACAATCACTTGCATTCTAACATTTGCATACATGTTATGTATGTCTATTATTTGTAGCGATGGATCGTCATGGTCGTGGACGTGGTCATAATAGACCTAGACGAGAGCCTGTCGAGGTCGCAGCTCAATCTGCAGTTGATCCTCACGACTCGCATAGCGCGCCAAAGCTTGCAGTGCCAGCACCTCAACAGTAGCCACAACTTCAGCTTCAATAGCTTCTTACCGCTCAGATGGAGATGTTTGAACTTATGACTCGGGTTCTTGATCGCATAGAGAGAGCTCAGCTAGGTCAGGTGGCTGTGGATCATCCAATTATGCCTGCAGAGGCAGCACCAGTTTTGTCGGTGGTATCGCTAGCACCTCAGCCTCGGCCCGAGAAGCATGTAGCAGCTGCTCCTACAATTGCACCTATTGCACCACGGGCTAGAGATGATGATGTTCTAGATCGGTTTATGAAGCTGAAGCCACCCATATTTTCAAGTGGGATAAGAGAGGATCCCTATGATTTCTTCCTGGAAGTGGAGCACCGCTTTGAGGCTTGATGCATTACTAATGATGCCAACATGGTCAGAATCGTCGCGTTCCTTTTGAGTGGCCGTGCAGCTCGGTGGTGGAGGAGTCTGGAGACTCGATGGGGATTTTAGTTGGGCTAGATTTAAGGAGAAGCTTGTTGCTTCTGTCCTTCCTAGGATTATCAAGGACAAGAAGGAAAATGAGTTCAATGATTTTCGTCAAGGAACGGGCATGTGAGTGACGGAGTATGAGGAGAAGTTTAAGGATTTGAGTAGGTATGCACCTCCTCAGAGTTAGGGAGATGAGGCATTGGCTAGGAAGTTTCTAGATGGGTTGCGACCCACGATTGGTAGAGTGGTGGCGACATTAGGGTTGACCACCATGAAGCAGATGATTGAGTCTACCAGAAGGATGGAGTATATGGATGAAAGACATCTGAGAAAGTCAAAGAGAGCAAAGACAGAGGGTACTTCTATAGGCCAGAAGGATCGGGGTTAGAGGATCCATTCAGAACAGAGGTGTTGATATTCTTCTAGAGGGCGGAGGCCCAATCATAACACTCAGAGCCATAGTGTAGCTCAACCAACTGGGCAGAGAGGAGGACAGAGCTTGGGGGCTCGTGTTTGCCTTTTAGCACCTATGGGAAGAGGCATCCCGAGACTTACAACAAGGTAGCTGACAACTATTTTTAATGTAGATAGTCGGGACACAAGATAGCTGAGTGTCCTGTGAGTTTGAGTGTCGAGCCTTAGGCTGGATAGTCTTCAGCTAGATGGTCAGGTGTAGTAAGTACCGATGTTGGCAAAGGAGCCGACAGAGGTTCGGGGAGCCACAGTCAGGCTAGTCAAGATGGTGGTCATGGTCAGGCAGCTCAGAGTAGTGCCGCTATAGGAGGGCGGGCCAGAGTATACTGTAAGTTTTGTGCCCTTGTCCAATCATGTATACATTGTCATTTGAGTTATTTAATAAAGAGGCATTTCATTTATATGAAATATTATATGTTTTATGAAGATAAAACTCCATGAATAATTTATTCTTCCTTATGTCATCAAGTGTGTGACTTAGTAGTAAAACCATAAGGATAAAAGGAATAGTATTTTAAATGTCCCTAGTCTATTATCATCATGGGAATGATAATGAATTAATATTAGTATGTTGCTAAGTGGATAATCATGTTTTACTGATTATGGATATGAGATATCACTTAGAACATATATACATGTTGATGAACATGTATTGGACTGACCCGCTATGAAAGCACTTCATGGAGTAATGTCATAAGTAACTTTCATGCAGTGATGATATTTAAGTCATCTGACCGAAACTCAATATCTACTCCTACCTGATGAATCACATGTTTTGAATTAGTCAAACGGTATCTGTAGCAGGGTAACAATAAAGACTATGATTAGATATGTCATGAATCTTGTAGAGGAGTGATATTGAGAGTGACAAATTTATTCCTTTTAAGAAAAGTGATATCTCTAGGCCACTTGATGAGTAGGATTGATGAAATATATGCATACTTGAATGAATTGATAAAGGG
>CAODLS010460267.1:0-19458 GCA_948243855.1 Flueggea neowawraea | reverse complement strand
CGTCTCGACCTCGAGGCCGGATAGCGAGTCCCAGTGAGAAAATGGCTCGATGGCGGAATCGTCGATGAGATTTTGACGCAGAGAAAGCTTCTTCAGATTGGACAGGTGAGCGATTCTAGGGTCTAGTTTCGACAAACGATTGGCGGTGAGGTCTAACTCGGTCAGAATCGGTGATAACTCGATTGAGTCAAGATCGTGAAGCTGGAAACTGGTGAGGTCGAGAACGGTGCTTGAAGGATCAAACTCCTCCACGGCGTCATCCTCCGTTGAGAGTGGAAACATGGAAAGAAGTGAGAGAATCAGATATGATCAAATGAGACAAAAAAGAAAGAGAGTTAAAGGGAGTCAGGGACCCCATACAAATTTGCTTAATTAGATGTAAGCAGAGTGTAAAAGGAAGGCCATCAATTAAGAAAAAATGGTTCGGCCTTGTAATTGATGCACCCAACTGGTGTTTGAAAATGTAATTAACCCTAAAATTCTGTGTGGTGTAATTTTCACCAATACATAGGACCACAAAAGGCAGAGATAGTCTTGTATAAGATTTCAAGCCCAAGTGACAAATATGTTGGTCATAACCCATCAAAGAATGAGGCCCATCATCGTATTTTCACCAAAAAAACTAAACATAAATCTCTCTAATGAGTGTTAGAGAGATTTATCTCAGCTTATTATATTTGTTTTGGTTGGTCGATGTTGGGTTTGAATACATCCCCCCATTTTTAGAGGTGAGCTATGCAAGATTATAGGGAGCAGAAAGAGTGAAATTTTGGAGCAAATTATGCAGAGAAGATAGAACATTACAATCGCACTAAACTATCAAAAACTTATAGATTGTAATATGATGATAATAAATTTTAAATCGTCCTATTTTCTTTTTAAGATAATCTAGATAACTCATCCTAAATTAGTAGAAGTTGTTTCGATTCTTTTTCCTTGACTATGAGGTCAACTATTTATGTAAATAATTAGTTTTCGTTTGATGAATCTTCGCTCACTCAAAAAAAAAAAGCTAACTCTATAGAAGTTTTTGATATGACATGGTCATTAAGTACATTCAGTACTAATTATAATGAAAACGTTACAACACGTCATTAATGAAAACGTTATGAAACGTTTACTCCTGCTTATTAAATTAATACTCTATAAATAGGTATGAGAAACAACTTGTGAAGGTACACATTACTCACTACTCATATTAAGATTCTGCTGAATTCATTACTGACTTAAGCGTCGGAGATTCCCCCAGGGAGCAACCCGACCTAATCATGTTTTGTGTTTGCAGGTATCAAAATGACATTCACGATTCCCAATTATTTGTGTATCCATTGTTATTGTTGTTCGAGTTTTGAGGTAACAATAATTGTCGTCATCTATGAGAAATTGAAAGAAAAGCCTTGTTTATCGACATTTAAGAAGAAGTTTATCATCAGCATCTACAACATTAACTATGGTGCAAACACCTTCCCACCAAGCCGGTGAAGAGGTGACGAGAGGAGTTGGTGTTGGAGTTGGAGTGGCAGCTTCGAGTACCGTCATCTCTACTGCTCCACTCGCCGACTACGAAACATTGAGGAAGTAGAACGAGGGGAACCAGAGAGCTCTAGACAAGATGACAACCTTGTTCCAACAGTTTCTTCCTCAAGCTGTCCTTCCACTCACCTTGCGCACCTATACTCGGAGTGGAAAAGCAACAAGAAGACATGACGTTCCGCAGGAAAGCCATCGTCGACTCCCTAAAGTTTTGAAACATCAAAATCCTCAACTAGTGTCGAAGCTCGAGCTGAGATTAGGAAAGAGAACTATGCTAAAGTGGTGGAGAGTACCTGTAAAAAGGATCTTAAAGTTCCACCAAGGAAGATCAAATCTAAGCCTCAATCCTAGTTGAATATCAGAGAGGTGGCAAACATGAAGAAGATCATCGAGGAGGTCCTTAAATAGAGGAAGTCGGTCCCTATAGAGGAAGAACAATAGAGGGTGAGAGTCCTATTCACCAAGGAGATCATGAAAAAACCACTTCCTCCAAAGTTCAAAATGTCGTAATTGCCTACTTACTAGAGAAAAGAGGACCCTTATGAGAAAAAGTTCTAGAAAGTAGCTTGAGTCTAAAGGTCAATAAATTGGCTCATCATCGTTAACGCACGAAGAATCATCTTGAAATCGCTAAAACGAAGCGTGAGTAGAAAAGCTTGCTAGAAATTGGGTTATCACCATTTACGCGTGCGGTAAAGTATAGGACATTGCTAAGGTTGCGTGAGGATAAAAGCTTGTCAAAATTCAGTCTCTCACCAAAGACATGCAACGAATAGTTAAACCATGAGTAGAAAAGTTGTCGATAAATCGGGCTCTCACATGGTTAATATGTGAAGTGGGTATAAAAACTTGCAGGAAACCGAGCTCTTACTATGAAAACATGCAATGAAAAGATAGATTGTTATGTGGAAATGGAGCATGAAGCTTGCAGAAAACCAAGCACTTATTGTAGAGCACACACAGTAGAAATTTGAACATCGTGTATACCCAAGCATAAAGTCTGTAGAAAATCGGGCACTAACTATGGTATTAACAATGAAATGTTAAAGCCAACAGTGAGTAGAAAAGCTTATGGCTGCTCCAAGCTCTGACTATGGAAGCACGCAATGAAAAAAAAGGTTGTGATGATAACATACAAAGCTTGTGGGAAACTGAACACTCATTGCATAACACACGTAGTGGAAATTTTGAACATCCCATATAGTCAAGCATCAAGCCTGCGAAAAATCGTGCGCTGACTAGTGGGCTTGCACATCTAAAGGAAAGCCCCCTCGAACGTTTGTGAAGTAGTAGAGATGATGAACTCCGTGAGATGGTGAACTTTGCGATGTGGTAGAGATGATGAACTCCGCTGGGTGGTAGAGATGATGAACTTCGTGAAATGGTAGAGATGATGAACTCTGCGAATTAGTGAACTCCTTGAGGTTGTGAACTCCGTAAAGTGGTGGAGATGATGAACTCCGCGAGATTGTCAACTCCGCGAGGTGGTGAACTCAGCGACTCTCTGAGATGAATACATGGAAAAACTTGATACCAAGCCATCGACAAACTTCGTGAAGCAACAAAAAATAGATTAAAAAAGAAAATGAAGTGTAAAAAATTATACCCAATTTCCTCGATGAAGACATGTTGTCGTAGACCAAAAAATTGAAGAGGAATAACCTGCGAAAGGGAAAAGAGAATTAAAAAAAAAAAGTTGTCTAGGTTAAAATTGACAAATCTGGAGAGGCGTGATTTTAGGAAATAAATATAAATTAGGAGGCAAAATTAGGAGATGAACTGAAAAGGAAGCAAATTAGGATGTTAATTGAATTGAAGGATTCGAAAATCAAAATAGGAAGGAAGGGAATGGAAAATCGGTTCTAGAGGGAAGAAATTGATCAACGAGTCGACTCAATAGTAACTCGGGAGAAAGCGGACTCAGTCCTTGAATTCTTAGAGAATAGGTCAAGCACTCCTTGATTGAAGAATAATTTCAGAAAATCCCTCACATTATACTCTTATTTCTGGGAAACCGAAAAGAAGAGTGGGAAGCAATTGATATGACATGGTCATTAAGTGCATTCAATACTGATTATAACGAAAACATTACAATACATCATCAATGAAAAACGTTATGAAACATTTACTCCCACTCCCTAAATTGATATTCTATAAATAGGCGAGGGGAACAACTTGAGAAGGTACGCGTTACTCACTATACACACAAATACTCTATCAAAATCTCTATTAACTTAAGCGTCAGAGATTTTCTCAAAGAGTAACTTGACCTTATTGTGTTTCTAGGTTTCGAGGTGTCATTCAAAGTCCTTTTTGTTCGTGTATTCTCTATTATTATTGTTCGAGTTTTGAGATAACAAAAAAAATATTAATATAAGTCACAGTAGAAACGTTTGCTTAAAAAGTTTAATTTTATGTGAATTTTTCAATATCAAAATTGTGATTCCATTATTTTTAAGTAGAGGTATAACCAAACTGAGTTGGGGTTAAAAGCGTTTAGACTTGACTTGTTAAAAGAGCCTCAAATTTTTAGCTCAAAATCAAACTTGATTCAAGCTATATTTTATATTCAGGTTTGACAAGTTTAAAATTTGTCTTGTCATAGGCTTTTTAGATTTTGACTTGAGCTTAACTTGATCTTAGCTTTCAAATTCAATTAAGTTTGCCACAAGCTTGTCCACCTGTTGTTTAATTAAAAAATAAGCTAAATTCGTTAATAAGTGATTTAAATTGATTATTTATTCAATAAAGGTAAATTTTCTACATATCTAATTGGAGTAGAATTTATAAACTTATTAAGTTTATTCATGAGTATAATATTGAGCCTGCTTACAAATCTATTATTAAGCCTATTCGAAAGTTTCTTCAAAATTTATTTAAATTTAAGAACCCTTGTCAAACCAAACGTGAAGCCGCTGGTGAGCACTTGCAAATAGCGTTACACATGACCGGTTGACGACTTGGAGAAATAGCAGTTCAGTATTCATTAGACCTATTAACGTAATTTTTTATAAAAGAAAAAAGAATTATTGATGTAATTTAGTAGTGTTGGAGAGGTCAATTTTGCGGAGTAAAATTTGCAACATAATAAATAATTATTTATAAGAAATCAAAATCGAATTGAGCTCCCATACAATAAAGCACCTGAGCTTTCCAAATAGAATATGCAAAGGACACATTATACAAGAAGACAAGACATTGGTCACGACCACATTAAACAAATAAATCTATCAAAAATATTTTTTGATTGCCTAACATCAACTGTCCCTACCAATAATATTAATCAATTAAAACATGCTTGTAGCTACCTTGAATTAGATTAATAAGATATTAAGAATGTTGTGTGGAACACAATGAGTCCAAGAGCATCCCATATCTTTGTGTAGTTTGACTATGCGACCATCCTTAATGAAGCAATATATACCATTTAATTAATCAATTGTTGTGACCTAGTGGGGTGATTGGCAAGAATCTAGATGAGTAACTTTCGTCAAATTCAATTCAAATTATTTGGATAGTTATGGTCAAATTAAGTGCAAAATCAAACCTAATTTAGGGTTGTAGGTTGGATATATGTTAGGAGTGACTTTTGAAAATTTAATTAATTAATTGTTGTGACCTAGTGGGGTGATTGGCAAGAATCTAGATGAGTAACTTTGGCCAAATTCAATTCAAATTATTTGGATAATTATGGTCAAATTAAGTGCAAAATAAACCTAAATATTAGGGTTTTAGGTTGGATATGTTAAGAGTGACTTTCGAAAGTGGTGATGGTGAGCATGTGAAATGCACTTAGTGCACCTATTAGTTTAATTCATGATTATCGACATTGTTACGTAATATCTTTTACGTAATTACCAACTAGAAATTTCTAGTACTACAACCTTAGTTTGCCACATTGTCAAAATGTCTAACCACGTCTATATTTTAGATTAAATATTATGGGAGGTTTGATGTTGTCTTTTTTTTTTTGACAATAGGTTTTGACAATAGATGTAATCTAAGCACTAACAATTTTGAATTTGGTGTATATATACTTGAATACTATTTTATCTAAGTTTTGGATATGTTTAAAATTAAAATACAAAATACTATAACTATATGAGATTAATCAAACAAATTATTATAAGGTGTATGCTATTAATTAAATCCTCTTTCAAACCTTCTTATTTTAAATAAAATTCTTGCTCTCTATTAACCTTATATTTATGATATATCATAAATATTGAATTAATTTGATAATTAGTATGTTAATTCTAAACACATCTTATTTAAAATTTCAAAAGTAAATCTTTGTTCAAATAAATCAGTCAATACTCTAATAACGATTTTAAATAGGATGGTATAATTTTTTTTAATAAAAACACATAAATTCTAGTCATTTCACATTTTTATCACAGTTTTAAAAATTTATTAAAAATAAAATTGCAATTATCTTTCGGACCAATGGTGGCATAAAATTTAAAAAATGCCTTACTTACAAAAAATACATCTGATTTGATTATAAAATCAATCTTATGAAGCGTGAGAATCTAATAATGCATGAATATTGAGTGGAGATAATTATTTAATTTATTAATTTTAAAAGCCAAAATTTTGGCTCAGGCTCTATGGACCAAACCAAATTTGTAAACCTCACAAAAGTGAGCCTCACGCCCAAAAGGTTAAAGATGCCCAACAAAGTCCAAAGGAGTTAACAATGTTAAAGGATTGCGCTAATTACGTCTACAATACATTTTTAGGCTATAATTTTTTAACAATGTCAACTCATCTTCCTATTCTGTACAAATAGAAAATTTTATATTTACTTTTTATAAATGTCAAATGTTTGAAATTAAGTTTTAGAAATATCACATTAATTTTTATATAAATTTAATTTTTCATTTTATTTTTTCAAAATTTTCTCTCTCCTCAGTTCCCTCTCCCTCTTTCTCTCTCCTTGTTTCTCTCTCTTATTTATCCTCTACTGTTTCTCTCCTCTTCTTAGCCGAACCCTAGTTGTTCCCTTCGTCGCCGCCGTTGCAACTCCTATTTGCTCCTCCGCATCTTCGTCTCCTTTGTCCAGTCCTTGCATCCTCCTTTGTCTTTCAATCTCTCTCTCGAAGTCTCAGTTCATTCGTAGCGCCTCGAACTCGTATCGCCACCACCGTCGGACTAGGTTCCCTCAATCTCTACGAGATGTCATCTCCTCTCCCTCCATCTCTCTTTCGCTGCCTCTCGGTCTCTTCGTCGCATCGCTGTCACCGGCAATCTGAAGTCTATCATCGTCGTTCGTTCGTCAACCGTTCATAACTCATCGTCTGTCGGCGCTTCGATGCAAACGGAGGAGCGGCGGCGACGCTGAGTTTGGGTGACGGCTAGATCTAGCGGCCATGAATTTGAAACCCTAGACGCTCTTCTTTCTTTTTTTATATAATTTTTTCAATTTTTTTGTTCTTTGTTTTCAATAATTTTTTCTCTCTGTTTAATAATTATTTCAAAAAAAAAAAAAGATATGAACTTGTACTCTATTTGTAAATCGTTGTGAATTGTTTTAAAATAGTTCACAATGGTTCACAATAATGTATACTACATATGATAGTTTATAGGTAATTTTATGCTCGCTACGCCCCTGTGAAAATGTCCTAAGCCAAAATTGCTTGAATAGCTTGATTTGAACGGAAAAATTTTGAATATGGAATTTCCTGATTTGAGCTTAAAAAACATTCCCCTCGAGCCTGAACAGCGTGACTTTGTACCTCAATCCTAATCGCATTCGATCTAGAGAAAAGAAAAGCTATTCTTCTTAGCAGTTGAACAGGAGCTTCAACTGAAGCCCGATTCTACCTAATCCACGCGCATGCGCCACGAGCCTTCTTCGGCACCAAAACCTACTGCTCTTCCGACAATCGATGAAATGGCTGTTTTTCTCTGCCTCCCTTCGGCTGAACTCCCTTAAGCCCGGCCCGAAAGTGATTTCCTTTTGTTTCAATGGCAGGTGGTATCTGGTTCAATGTTATCTAGATTTCTTAGAAGTAGCCTGCCTTACTCGAGCCAACTAGGATCAGAAGGTTAAGATAGGGTTAGGCTTTCTCTCATGGCCGTGCCAATATTCAAAGAAGGGGTTTTTCCCATTTTCATCGCTTTGGCCTAGAGCTGAGTAACCCACGGGGCGATAAGGACTTTGCCTGGTTTTCACTCCTAAGTCATTTACGCCCGGTATTCCTTTAATTCTTATAGCCTTCGCCTCTTTACTGCTTTAATATTAACTAAAAAGAGTCTTTATCACCTTAAGGAGCAATAGACGGAATTAGTCATCATGAACAACAAAATCGACCCTGAAAAAAAATATTTTTTGAAGAAATAATTTGTGTAAAATTTCAAAAAAAAAAGTTAAAAATTCTTTGGCTTTTAAAAAAAATATGAATTGTGTGAACAATTGGGAACCATTAAGAACCAAATTTGTCAATATGTGAATTTGGTATTCTTTTAGTTCATAACAATGTGCAATATAATGTATTTTTTTGTGAACCATTGTGACGTCGAAAATTGAAAAATTATTTAGAATTAAGAAATATGAACTGCGTACTCCATTTGTGAACCTTTTTAAATGATTTACAATGGTTCACAATAATGTACACTATTTGTGTAAACTATTGTGAACGTCGAAATCAACATCGGAAAAAGATTTTTTTTGGAAAAAAATCGTGTAAAATTACTAAAAAATAATTTAAAAAAATTATTCAAACTTTTTTGAAGATATGAATCATGTACTCTATTGTGAACCGTTGTGAACCCAACACAATCTGGAGTAAGGAAAAAAAAATCAAATTCTCATGAAAAATTTAATTTCTTGCAAAAATTCGGCAATTTCTTCCGCGCTTTCAAAAAATAGCATTTTTGATATGTGATAAACATAAGATGATATTCCCAATATTTACAAACTTAACGTGTCATTTTTAAAAAATAACATCCCATTTTAGTATAATTATGTAATTGTCCCTAAAGAATTTGTCAGATAATAAGTACCTGTTAATCTTAATTCAAGGAGGAAATTTACAAGGTTGCCAACAGGAAGACCTGATCTCTACAACAAAACAAAATTATACATAGACTAAGAAGGGACCTTTTTTTTTTTTTCTACATTGCATCACACCACCGTGAGTTTATTTATTCTCCTTAGCCTTTAATTCTCTATTTCTTTCCGTCCTTTCGTTATTTCTTGTTCGCCCTTAGTTTTTTTTTTTCCAATCACTTATACTTAATTTTCATTCCCAACAAAATCTCTCATTATTAGTGTTTTTGCAAATTGTCCGATAGAGCAAAGACTTGCTAACACAAATTTAGGTTTATTTATTTGCTACAATCGTTTAATTAAAAGTTAAAAAACAACACAAATTCCTTTTTATTTTGAAAATTTAAAATTTCAAGATTGGTTGCACACCCAACTAAAAAACATCATTGTCTTTTTTAAAAATAAAATTAGAAAACAATAAATAAGTGCAATAATATTAAGGGTGTATCTACGTTTACAGCATATTCGTTCGGTTATTACCATTCACGTCTCTTGAAATCCTGAACAGACGTATGAATATCTGTGCGTGTCTGTTATTTTTTTTAACAGAGTATGTTTCTGTTATTTTAGCTCAAAAGAAGATTAGAACAATAATGCAGAGTAAGAGTAAATGGGAGATATTTATGTGAGAGTGGGAGTAGGGACAAGCAGTAGTGAGATGGATTTTTCTTTTGCCATCCAATTCGACTAGTTGGACTGACAGAAAGCAAGTAGGAAGCAACCGAGGCAGAACGGAAGAGAAGGTTAGATGGAAAGAATTCCAAATTCCAGCAAAAGAGGAAATGGGTGTTCTTGTTTTGGGAGCCTGAAAAAGAGGAGCTAGCATATTCAATTAATTTCGCCGAACTGGAGAGGAGTATTATTTTTATGGATGATTTTGTGGAACCCATGTATGGTGGACCCAAAATCTGAGAGGAGCTCGAGGGTCCTTCATTGGTGTCGACTGATAAGATGGTGCCCATGCTGTGACCATTGGCATGGGTTCGCCTCACCCCACCTCCTGACACAATTGCCACAGTCGTCCATCTATACCCCTATTGTATCCGTTTTGGATACGGCTCTAGCCTTAATTTGCTAAATATAAGGTAGAAAAAATAATTTTTAAATTCTTTATGTTTATTTAATTAATAAATTAATTTTTGTATTGTTTTAAAAGCAAAATAGTGCTTCAATCGTATTTTTAATTGATGAAATTGACGGAAATATAACTTTACCATTCTACTCTCTCTTAAAGTTAAAACTCACGGTCATTTCAAACAAATTTTCTCTATCTCTCAAAACCCGAGTGCTCTTTCTATTTCTCTCTCATCAAACCTGACGAACCTAAATTTCAGACCTATTGGTATTGGTGGTGGTGGTAAAGGCTTTAATGGGTCTCAGATCTTTTGGTGGTGGTATTTTTTTTGTTAGACCACACACCATCGTCTCACTCTGTACCTTTCGAATATGCCCAAAATGAATTTCTTCAAATTAGTATTTTCAGATGAACCAAATTCTCTGAAACCTGAATCTGATTCCTCCTTAAACCAATCTCAATTCGATCTATAGGGTTGACAATTTTTGACACAACCTGAATACACGATACGACTCGACACGAAGTTAAACGGGTTCAGGTCACATATCCATTCATGACACGAAAAAAACGGGTTAAACTCGTCCAAGTCATTTATTTAATCGGGTTAATGGGTTACCCAGCCCGTTTACAATCCGCATACCCATTTAACATGTTTACTTAATTTCTTTTATGAATTATTTAATTTATTATTCTTATTATATATATATATTGTATTATATATGTACAAAGAAAAAAGATATGAAGATTATTAAAAATGATAGTTATTCTTATGTAGAATTAAATTTATTAAAAAAATCGTTTCATATTTTATGTTGAGAATTATAAATTTTTAATAGACATTGTAATTTTAGTTATTTTGTATTTGATTTATCTTTATTTAAAATATTATTGTGTTGGTGAATATTATAATGAATATTTATTTTTTTAGTTGAAGTTATTTTAATGTTAATTGTGTATTTGTTTGTATATTATAAATAAGTTAAACGTGTTAAATAGGTTAAACGTGTTAAACTGGTTAAACGTGTCTTATCGTGTTAAACAGATTAAATGTGTTAACCTGTGTCATGTGACCTTTTAACAATACGGGTCGTGTCCGAGTTGACGTTAAACTAGTCCGGGTAGTAAATGGATCAACCTGTTTAAAATTCGGGTCATAAACAGATTGATCTGTTTAAACCCGACCCGAATTGCCACCCATACCGACCCACAACCCAAATCCCCTCCCGAACCGCAAGACACAGACCCCACAGATGGCGGCGGCAGAGTTTCAGAGGCCTCTTTAAAACTATAAGCACAAAATTCGAATCCATCATCGAGACCGGCGAGATCTGAAGAAATTTGGATCGGGTCTTTGGAAGGAGATCGAAGTGGCACAGGGATCATTAGGGAACGTTGACGATGATGAGGAAGAGGAGGAGGAGAAGTCTAAGAGAAATGTGGTTTCAAAGGCCAATGTGAAGGAAAGTAAGGATCTTGAAGTTGCCAAAGAGTGTCAATTCTTCGCAAGTCGATGAGACAAATGAAATTAAGGAGATGGGTAGTGAAGAAAGTCATAAAATTGCGAAAAGCGATGCCAACAAAGAGCTTGAGCATATTGTGAATGTGGTAGAGGAATTTTATCTTTTCATTTTATTTTTTAAATTTTAATCGTATATGATTTGGTCTTTCGTGCTCAATTTTCTGATGTTTGCATTTTGTTTTAGTGATTGTGAAATTGAAGGTGGGAGAGAGAATTGGTAAGGATGACTACTAGACAAAGCAAAGAAATCTGCTGTCAACACTGGTGACTAATCGAAGAAGGACCCATCCTTGGTTTGTTTATTTGGGTAATTATTGTTGTGTTAATTCTGAGTTTGAAATTGTAATGGGTTTTCATAGATGCATAATCAAATATCTCTCTTTTTTATTTTGAGAAATTTTTAGATTAATTTATGATGTTTAATGAAGATACTGCTGTTGTTTTTTAGGTACTCAATTTAAGGTTTTCGATGTGGATTTACTCCTCCAGTGGTACGGGAAAACAGCCCTGGATTTGTTGTTCTCGATGTACAAAACTTGATTTGTTAATTCTATTTGTCATTTGATTGAAGATGATTTTGTGTTTTGTCAATATGGGTTGATTAAAAGAAAACAAGAAGGAGAAACATAACAAGATTAAGAAGTCATATGATATAAAATTATGCAACTGAAATAATCTCTTTAGATAAAAATTGATATAACCTCTTTAGATTTAATTATGCAAAACTAAAATTGCTTTGAATTTGAATTTGTTATAATTGGTTTTTACTGTGAATTTGAAATTTTTGAATCTGTAAAATCGAATTTGAAATTGCTTCTTACTGTTAAAAGTAGAAGAAAAGGAAATTAGAATTTTAGGAGTATTTTTGTCTTTAAAATTTTATTTTAAATAAAAAATGTCACATTAATTTACTAACAGTTCAATAACAAATGACTAACAAAAAAACTTCAATATAACACGATTTTAAACTTTAAAGATGTGTATAGAACATTTTAAAAACAAAATAATCGACCTACTAATTAGAGCAAACCTTATAGACTCTTAAATTAATTCCCCTATAACATATTACAAGAGATTCTTCAAAAAAAAAACATATTACAAGAGATGCTTAGAACATGCATGGTTCATATTTTTGAAAAATTATTTTTTGAAAATTTGTTTCTAGAAGATTAAGTTTTTGAAGTGTTTAGTTGACGAAATGTCCTACGAAAAGATTAAGTCTATGTTTGGTGTTATAGTTTGAAAAAATGTTATTATAAACGATGATTGACAAACAGTACTGTATAGAAGTACTTTTTTTAAATATAAAAAATTATTTAGTTAAAAATTTAGTGAATAGTTTTAATTTTTTATGGTAAGAATAACAAATCTTAATTTTTTTTAACAGAGTTATGACAGACATTGCGATTGCACATCATAGTTTCTAAGTAATTAACAAAAACTATGTTTTTTAAGTGTTTAGTTGTTTAAATGACTTATTGAGAGGTGTCAATTTTTTTATTTGGTTAACACACTTGTTTCTCAGAAAGAGAATAAAAATTTTCATTAATGCATATGCCCTTACTATTATTAGACTATACTTTATAAAATACACCACTTTGAAAAACAATATTTTTCATATATTGTAAATGAAAATCATTAAAGTATTCAAAAATAATGTCACACTTAGCAAATTTACTAAAGAGAAATTAATTCAGTGTTAGAAGTTCTAAAAAAGTATTTGATTCGATAGTTTGTAGTTTTTAATATATTTATTTATTAAAGAAAGATTACTTCAATGATAGAAGAGATAAACAATATTTAATTCGATAATGGAAGAACAAAAGTAAATGAAAAAAAAGTTGAATAAAGAAACCAAATAAATAAATTAACACATAGATATTATAAAAAAATTAAGCCAAATCTACTAACGAAGTAAAACTTCTTGACCTCCTCATTCAGGAAGTTATTTCTTGAGCTTAAGCTGATGTCAGGAGAAAGTTAATTAGTAGACTTTTTAAGAAAATTAACTTTATTTAGTTAAACAAAAAAAATTAACTTCTTAAAAATTGCATTTCTTGCTCTTATCTATCTCCGACTAAGCAAACCTTTAATGCTTTCATGTCTTAGGTGCACACACATATTTGTGCCACTTAAAGCAAAATGTACTAGTTTTAAGTGAAATACACATATTTTTCCTAATTATAATATACATATTAGATTGTAAGTAAACATTTGTTTGAATGAATTGCTACGTTTACTTGTCGTCCCAAAAGTTAAGATTTAAACTCTACAATTTCTTCAATGCAAAATTTATTATTGAATTTTGAGGCTGGATTAAAATTCACTCGATCAAACATCAAAATAAATAGTTTTTTTTTTCTTGAACTGAGTCAAAAATCAAAATAGAGAATCAAACAACATATGCTTTCCATGAATATAAATAATGAAAGTTGCGTGCGCAAGTGTTGTCTTTGCGTGCTTACGTGCTGTCTTTGCATGCTTACGTGCATAATTAGTCTTTGCAAGACCTTCACATACTTGTAGCCTTTGATCTTCAGTATTTGGATTTAGAATATTGCGTGTTTAACCATAGCTATGTGCATAAGTTTACATTTTTTACTGAATTACGTGTGTAACTTGTGCACAACATGTGCTGCTTAAACTTTTTCATATTTTTATTAATTATCAAAACTTAGATGAATTTTAAACGTGAATCAACTTTAGTTCAACGCCCTCAATCTTGAGAAGAGAAATACAAGATTGACAACTTACCTTTAGAAGAGAATCATAATTGGAGGAAAGATGTCACTATGTTTCCTTAATAGCGACTGAACAACGGTGAGCTTTGAGATTCTTTGTTTTAATCGAATTATATTGTTCAATAATCAGCCCCAAAGGAACCAAATAGTGATTTAAAGCCTTCCAATGATGGGTATACTTTAGTTACATGAAGAGGAAGGATGAGGAAGATGAGAGCACAAGTTTGGTCGTGCTTTTCGAGTTTGACAGTAAAGTAATTGTGTTTGGACTTTTCTTGAATTGTTTCAGGTCTGATCATATAAAAAGGAGGGCAAAAAGGACTTTTCCTAATAAACCTAAACGATGTCTGATGCTTCTTAATGCGAGGGACGAACTACTATTGTTTCCAAAATACGAGGATGAAAGACCTACGCAATAGTTGAATTCCCTAAAAAATTTACATTACATCAAATTTAAATTAAAAAAGATAGAGGAAATTACACTCCATCTACTCTTTTCCTATTTTGATTTCACAAATACAACCCAAGCTAATATTTATACAAAACTAAAACAATTCCATTTTAATTATCTTAATTATCAAAATATTAATACCCTTATTTTGTCTTTCCCTCTCCTCTTTCTTCTCTCCAATGTTGAAATCTTCCTCCTCCATACCAGTCACCACCACCACTGCCACAACAACCTCCTCCACCATGTCCCTGGCGAAACCCACCATATTGACCCATACTTTCCTCACTTCTCTGCTTCCTTTGCCTCCAACCCCCAATTCGACGAAGATGACGATGTCGTTTTCGACCAATCTCAATCTCACGACGGTTGTAGGACAAATCTAAGTCAATGAGAGGCACACCAAATGCGATTACAATGAAGAAGAGGAAGGGGTTTGCGTCAATGAGTTTCAAAAATGACGGTGGCCACAACGAGAATAAAAACGCATTGAGAATCTTGTAGGTCTATAATTTGAGAGAGGACGATTGCACTGAGTTGGCTTAGATGACTCAAGAACGATACGAGTGTTAGGGAGTGGTGATTAGGACCGAATTCTAGTTAGTCAGTGGGTACAAAACAAATATGCATGGAGCATTTGAGGAAAATGCGATAAAAAATTATGGGTCACCTTTAGTAAAATTGTGAGTCTGTGATGTGTTTGTTGAAGCCATCATTGGCTTTGGTTTGGTTTTTCCACATGTACTCTACATGTACTTTTTATGTACTCATTTTTTCTTCGTGTTTTGATCTAATGTTTTCTTTTGTCGTTATAGAAAAATTCAAAAAAATAACTTGTACTCACTGTGTGAGCATTTTTTTAGTGAATTGTACTCACTGTGTGAGCTTGCTATTATATAGCATGTTTGAATGATAAATATTAGAAAGGATAGAGAAGAGTTTACCAATTACTATATCAGTCTTGTACTCTTAATGTACTCATTTTGATATAATATTTATGATTTATTCTGAATTTTTCTACTTTGTACTCCACATGTACTCATGTTGTGCTCTAATAACAAAGAAACATAAATTTTTTGGTTATGTACTCTATTTTATTGGGGTTTTATTGTGTATTTTTTGTTGTTATTTGTACTCGTGTTGTACTCCACATGTACACGGTTATAATAGTCAAAAGAGTTTCAATTTTGTTGTTATTGAGTTCGATTTTGATGATAATGAATGCAAAACATCCATGAAGAGGTGAAAATTTGCAAACTTGTTGATATTTGGAGACAACGCACGCTAAGGTTCATTAACGCACGTTGATCATTGAAAAATGACATTAAGGTGCGCTAAGGTGGAACCAAGAGACATTGAAGAACGTTAAATGGATGACAAACAGAAGAGAATGGCATCAGGTGTTGATTAACGCACATTGAAGACTACCAAGGCAAGTTTTTGAGGTTCAGGCTGATGAGGAAAAAGTTGATCCATAAGTAAGGAACATTGATCCATAAGCAAGGAACGTTGATGAGCAAAGGAGTCATTTTTAAACCAAAACGACAACGGAAGTTGTACATCTAGTAACGCACATTGATTAGATCCATATGAAGACAAAGTTGAGACGCTCCTCGGGATTTGAATTTGAATATTCTCTGACATGCTGATGTGAGAATCGAATGAGCTATCTTTGAAGAAGATCGACAACGCACGTAGCACATTGAGGAACACACGTTGATAAGCATCTGGGTAAAAATGTATATTCTGGAATTATGTGCAAGGTGCGCTGATCATTTAACAAGGCACACTGAAGTGATGATAAAGGCGCTTTAATGGTTATCAAGGCACATTAGGACCATATCTTGAACCTACAATTGATATTAGAGTTTGTGCTCTTGAGATTTCTTTCTGGCTTAACATCCAAGAGTTAAAGATTCCAAAAATGACATTTTTAGATAGCATTCATAGATATGAAGGTTTGGCTATTAATCGTGCTTCTTTCTTTGATGACAGTGATTATATCTATTGAAAAACAAGGATGATGGTCTTCCTACAATCAGAAAACATAGACATTTGGGATGTTGTTGAGAAAGGTCCATATGTGTCAACTAAGCTTGTAGATGGAAGACAAATGAAGAAGTAAAAAGAGGAGTGGAATGAAAATGACAAAAAAAGCATCTCCTACAACCACAAAGCTATGCACGTTCTCTACTGTTCTTTGAGAAAATCTCAGTTTAACAAGGTTCAACAATGATCTACTTCTCAAGAAATTTGACAAACTTTGGAGGTTACTTATGAAGGAACAAGCCAAGTCAAAGATAACAAAATTTCTCTTCTTGTCTACAAATATGAGCTGTTAAAGATGGACGAAGAAGAATCCATTCAAAAAATGTTTGATTGATTCAATGGCATCCTCAATGGCCTTAATTCTCTTGGCAAATCATATACAAACTTTGAGATTGTGAGAAATATTTTAAGGGCTTTGCCAAAATTAGGGGCTTCCAAAAAAGATGCAATTTTAGAATCCAATGATATAAATTCTTTGCCTTTAAAGGAGTTAATTGGTTTTTTACTTACTCATGAAATGAGTATGAAAGAAGATGAAGAAAAGGAAAGCAAGAAAAAGAAGAGGACAAATTTGGACATTGCATTGAAAGCTTCAAAGGGCATTGAAAGCTCAAGTTCAAGTGAGAATGATGATGATGAAGATGATGGGTTTGAGGACGTGGAATACCTCACTAAGAGATTTTGCAAGTTTCTCAATAAAGAAAGAGGTACAAATGAGGCAAACAAGAAGAAAAACAAGCTTATTTGCTATGAATGTAATAAACTGGGACATGCTAGACCGGATTGTCCTTATTTGAAGAAGCATAGAAAAATGAGAAAAACAAGATTCCTTGATGATGATTCAAGTTTCAGTAGTGATGATGAAGTTGGAAGAATATGCTTAACAACACATGCAAATGTGGTACCTTTCCCTTGAATTCAAATTGATTTTAACTCTTTCATTTATTTGCCTTTTTTTATATGATGCACATGCTTAAGGGAAGAAATATTTGTTGATTGATTGATTGCATACATTGAGTTTTTGTTTTTCAAAGGGGGAGACATTTTCTTATTGTTGTACATGTTTTGAAACAAAAAAATGGGGAGCTTTAATTTCAAAATTATTTCTTTGAAAAATGCATGTGCTTAGGGGGAACTTTAATTGCGTTACTTAATTGCTTTAATTATTTGAGGGAGAAGTGTGCATACATTTTTTATGATACAAAAAGGGGGGAGAAGTGTTACATGAATTTGCATGTTATTTTTTAATCGGTATATCTATTGTTTTTCAACATTGTGCTTCATTGCTATGTTGGACTAACCAAGTGACAATGAGTGAAATTCTTGATCAAATTATTTGTTATTGATGAATAGATGTTCAAATTCATGTATGTCTTGTCATCATAAAATAGGGAGAGATTGTTGAGTTCGATTTTGATGATGATGAATGCAAAATATCCATGAAAATTGCAGACTTATTGATATTTGGCAACAACGCATGCTAAGGTTCATTAACGCATGTTGATCATTGGAAAATGGCATTAAGGCGCGCTAAGGTGGAACCAAGAGACGTTGAAGAACTTTAAATGGATGACAATCAACAAAGAATGGCATTAGGTGTTGATTAACACACGTTGAAGACTATTAAAGCACGTTGTCGAGTTGAAGTGATTTTCTTGATCAAGATTGAAGCCAAACCTTGAAGGAATTGAATAGAGTCAAAACTGGATGGATTTGTGAAGCAAAGCAAGCAACTGGGTTGGCCACGGATGGACACACGGGCATGGAATAACCATGGGATAAGCTGGAGCCGAAAGAAGTAAGAACTGGGTAGACACGACTTTAGTCATGGCCGTGTCTCAGCCAGTATCTTGTCGGGATGAGTTTTGTGTCATTACACGGTCACAGGGTTTGCCCGTGTCTTGAAGGTTATGTCTGTGTCTTACATCTTTTTCCCGTGTCTTGGTTCTGAAGGGTTTTAGGGTTGAGTTCTATGGTTTTCCTTGTCTATTTTGACTTGTATTTCTTGTAAACTATATAAGGGGGCTTGGGAACGTCTTGGGAAGCTTTTAAATGCCTTTGTAAGCTTGTATGCTTGTTTTTTTACTATGAATAGTAGAATTACTTGTGCTCTGTTCATGGACGTAGGTCGAATTGATCGAACCACATAAATCTTGTGTTCTTGTGTGATTGCTCTTTGTTATTCCATTTTCTTTTATCATCGATTTTCTCTGACAAGTGGTATCAGAGCCATATGTGTTTGTTCAGAAACTCTTGGGTTCGTTCTGCAGAGAAAATGTCTTCGTATAAATTCGAGATTGAGAAATTCAATGGGTCGAATGATTTCACGCTATGAAAGCTGAAGATGAAGGCGATTCTGGTTCAGCAGAAGTATGAGGAGGCGATTGAAGGTGAAGAGAAATTACCAGTAGAACTGACAGCGGCGCAAAAGGCGGAGGTTGTGAAGAGAGTGGATAATGCAATTCTATTAAATATGGCAGATGAAGTCTTGAGGGAGATGGCTGATGAAACTACTGTAGCAGGCTTGTGGAAGAAGCTGAAGGGTAGGTAGCAAAAGTGATCCCTATCGAACAAGCTTTATCAGAAAAGTAGGTTGCATACCTTAAAGATGTCAAAATGCATGCAAATAAAATAACTTCTTTATAAATTTAATAGGATTGTATTAGATTTGAGAGGTATTGGTGTTGACATTAATGATGAGGATCAAGCTATGTTTCTGTTGCATTCATTTCTTGAGTTTTATGAGAGTTTTGTTGATACTATCATGTATGGTAGAGATGAAATCTTGTGAATGATGTTAAGGATGCTCTGTTGTCTAAAGAACTGAAGAGGTTAACTTCTAGTTCAGATGAAAACAATATAAAGTCCGGGTTAACCGTGAATATAGGCAAGAGAATGGGTAAGAATCATGGTTTCAGGTGTTATCACTATAAGGAGATTGGGCACGTGAAAAGGAATTGTCCTCATCGGGGAAACGTTGAGAAATCAAGAGCAACAGTAGTTCAGAATAATTCTGAGGGGTTTTAGGATAATTCTGAT
>CAODLS010460260.1:0-11951 GCA_948243855.1 Flueggea neowawraea | reverse complement strand
TGGAATAGAGGAGGATATGGAGGCCACCATGGCAAGTTTCTTGGCTGGTTTAAATAATGAGATAGCTGACCGAGTGGATTTACAACCTTATGTGGAGTTAGATGAGATGGTACACATTGCCATCAAGGTGGAAAAACAACTCTAAGGCCGAGGGCAGAAAGGTATGTTTCTAAATCTTTTTCCAACTCTAATTATTATTGGAAAGGAGATGGGAAAAATGAAATTAAGGCTGGAAATAAGGCTGCTTATGATGTTGCTAAGGGAAAGGCCGAAGTGGTTCCTAAAGAGAAGCCTAAAACCGATGACTCTAAAGGGAGAAAATGAGACATTAAGTGTTGGAAGTGTCAAGGTGTGTGTCATATGAGTAAGGAATGTCCTAATAAAAGAGCTATGACATTGAGAAATGGAGAAATTGTGACAAATGATAAAGAAGGTAATGAAAGTGATGAGATGCTTGAATTGGAGGATTGTAGTGATGGGAGCATTGAGGAACCAATTCGAGGCGACTTGTTAGTTATAAGACGTGCTCTTAGTACTCAATTGAAGGAAGATTGCCATGAGGAGCAACAAGACAACTTGTTTCATACAAAGTGTCATGTTTAAGGTAAGGCTTGTAATGTCATTGTTGATAGTGGGAGTTGCACTAACGTGGTGATCACTTTCTTGGTTAGCCGATTGGGGCTGTCCACTACACAACATCTACGACCATACAAAATTCAATGGCTTAACGATTGTGGTGAGCTCAAGGTAAGTCGACAAACTATTGTTTCATTGGCCATTGGTAAATATCATGATGAGGTTTTGTGTGATGTAGTTCCTATGCATGCCGAAGATATCTTGCTTGGTAGGCCGTGGCAATTTGATAGGAGAGCGATGCATGATGGGTATCTCAATAGGTATACATTTACCAAGGATGGACGGAAGACAATCTTGACACCACTTTCTTCAAAAGAAGTGTATGAAAATCAATGTAAATTGGAAAGGTTGAGAGTGGAGGTCGAGGGGAAAGAAAAAGAGAGTAAAAAGAGTGTCATAAAGAGTGAAAATAAAAAGAGTGAAAAGAATGAGAGAAAAGAAAAATAGAATCGGTCTCAAGAGAAAAGTACGAGGAATGTGAGTTTGGTAGCTAGAGTAAGTGAGGTTAGGAATGCTTTGTATTCTAAACATCCTATATGTGTACTCTTATACAAAGGGGCTTATTTGGCTACTAACGATCTTAACCCATTTTTGTCTAGTGTGTTTGTTAATCTTTTGTAGTTCCTAGTGTGTGTTGATGCTGATTCTAAAGCCAATTTGCTGAAGAAGCTACATAAGCAAGTTAAGGAGCGGATTGAGAAGCAAAATGCCAACGTTGCTTCACATGTGAACAAAGGAAGGAAGCCTATGATTTTTAAGCCGGGAGATTGGGTTTGGGTACATTTTCATAAAGAAAGAATTCCACTTCAACGGAAGTCTAAACTCAACCCACGGGGCGATGATCCTTTTCAAATTCTGAAAGGATTAATGATAATGCTTATAAAGATGACCTTCCAGGTGAGTATAATGTTAGTGTTTCATTTAATATTGCTGATTTACTTCCTTTTGATGTAGGTGATGCTTTATATTCGAGGATGAATCCTTTTGAGGAGATGGGGAATGTTATAAAGTCACCTGCTGATCAGATTCAACATGGTCATGTTGAAGAGCTTACGGACAGGGATCACTTTCAGCATGGGCATGTCAAAGAAGATTTTCAGCCAAAGCTGGAAGACAAGGAACAAGTGTAAGACCAACATGCTTCTAGTCTAATTAGCATGCCTCCAGGACCCGTAACAAGGTCTCGATTAAAGAAGTTTCAGCAAGCATTGATCCATTATCTACAAGGCTTGGTGAACTCACTTGGAGATGGCTTGCAGGGCCACGGTCTTGGAATAAATTTAGCTCAATCCCAATACAACTTAATTCAAATCCAAGTCCATAATGGGTTTAAGTAGGTGTAATTTAATTGGGCTGGCTGAATTTGTTTTGGCATAAATTAATTGACTACTTTTATGTATTTAATTTTTATGGCAAGTAACATATAGTTAGGAGTCCTAGTCTATCAAGGACAGCTATTGTAAGGCTATTAAACCATTCATAGCCGAATGTATCAGGAGACTTTTTGATGAAATTAAACCCTAAAAGCCGATATTGCTTTTGTCTTTGTGTTCTTGCGTAGAATACATGTCTTTAAGGAACATTCAAGGAGCTTGATCACCTTCTTGTGGAGTATTTTGAAATTGGAATTCTGAAATGAGTTTTCTTTATTCTAATTCCTTGATCATTCACCCAAGTAACCTGATTTCTAACCATCCTTAGGGGTTGAAACCGAATTGTTGTTGGGGGTTTTCACGTTAATGTGTTGGGGGTCCAAATACTCAAGGGGTTCTCAAGCTTATTCGTGAAGGTTCCCATATCAATAATCTTTCCATCTGTCATGGAGACATATTGTATGGTATTGCAACCTTATCCTAATGCCTATATGTTTTAAACTTGGAATAAAGCAAGCCCATCTATAACATCAATAAAATGTTAAAATCAAATGAGTTAAACCAAACCTACCTTTGGCATTGTCGTTTGGGCCATGCAAATGAGAAAAACATTTCAAAACTCCATAAAGATGGATTACATGACTCATTTGATTTAGAATTATTTGATACATGTGAATCAGATTTGTTAGGCAAAATGACTAAGAGTCCTTTTACACACAAAAGTGAAAGGGCTAATGATTTATTAAGCCTAATACATATTGATGTATGCGAGCCTTTTAGTTCAAGTGCTAAAGGAGGTTATTTTTACTTGATTACCTCCACTGATGATTTCAATAGATATGGATTTGTCTATCTTATGAGACATAAGTCTGAATCCTTTGAAAAGTTCAAGGAATTCAAAATTGAAGTACAAAACTAACTTGGCAAGAATATCAAAGCACTTGGATCATATTATGGCGGAGAATATTTAAGACAATAATTTAACAATCATCTTAAGGAGTGTGGGATTGTCTCACAATTTACTCCTCCCAGAATTCCCTAACGGAATGGCGTCTCCGAAAGAAGAAATCAAACTCTGTTGGATATGGTTCGATCAATGATGAGTCAAACGGATCTTCCAGTCACATTTTGGGGTTATTGTTAGAATTGTGCCCTAGTCCAATCACTGATGTACATTGTCATTAAATTATTTAATAAAGAGGCATTCATTTCTATGAAATATTATATGTTTTGTAAAGATAAAACTCCATGAATAGTTTATTCTTCCTTAGGCCATCAAGTGTGTGACTTGATGGTAACACCATAAGGATAAAATAGATATTATTCTAAATGTCCCTAATCGATCATTATCATGGGAATGATAATGAATTAAGATTAGTATGTTGCTAAGTGGATAATCATGTTTTACTAATTATGGGTATAAGATATCAACTTAGAACATAGATGCATTTTGGGGAACATATATTGGACTGACCCACTATGAAAGCACTTCGTGGATTGTTGTCACAAAGTAGCTTTCATGCAGTTGTGATGTTTGAGTCCTCTGATTGAAACTCACTATCGACTCCTACATGAGGAATTGCATGTTTTGACTTAGTCAAACGTTATCCGTAACAGGATAAAAATAAAGGCTATGCTTGGATATGTCATGAATCATGTAGATGAGTGATAGAGAGAGTGATGGATTTGTTCCTCTTATGAAGAGTGATATTTTTTGGCCACTTGATGAGTGGGATTGATGGAATGTATGCATACTCGAATGAATTGATAATGAGATTTATCAATGTCATTTGTTATATCAATCTACTTGAGATCAAGAAGCATGCTAAGTAATTTAAGGTCGGCATGTGATCATGTCTTATGCTTAGATGAGATATCGTGAGACAAAAGGACTAAATATCAGAATGTGAAAGGTTAACTCGGATCACCAACATCTAAGGCCGTATATTGCATTATGAATGTGCACTTGACTCTGGTGAATAGGACATGGGCAGATCATGAAATTACACGGCATGTCTTGGGCTTCCAAGCCTTTTCTTTTCAGTGGAGATTCATTTGGTTTTGACTAGAAGGACACAGTCATGAATGAATATTACACGGCTGTGTCTTATGATGACAGGCCGTGTCTTTGCTTCTGCACCCGTGTTTTGCCTCCAGATGTGCGTTTTGATTTGGGATGGTCACACACAGACACAACAAGACCTTCCACCCCTATATATTGGCTTCCAAGATAGTGTCTTTTCAGTGGTGCCTCAAACTTTGTCGTTTAATATCCGTTTTGGTTTGTTTTTGCTCAATTCTATCAAGACACGATCACATGACCTGAAAATGTAATTATGTAGGATTAAAGTACCAAAACTCATCAATAACGCCCAAATAATAAGAAAAACAATAAGAAATCAACGGTACAAATATGTATAAACGAGCAATTATCAAGTATCTATTTTACTACTTATGCTTTAAACGATAAATGATTTTGTTAAACATTTTTAATTAATAATTAAACATTTTGGGTAGTATGTTCTGATTCTTTGAGGCTTGTGCGAGATGGGTCGGACTCCCATAAACGGTTCGCCTTGTATGCCGGTCTCGGCCTGGTTTTGGGTGGTGACAAGATTCATCCCATGTCTTGTCACCACAGTTAGTTGAGGTTAGGCCCCATTTTTCTTATGATAAGGCACCAATGAGAGTTATAGATTCGTAAGTTAAGTGGCTTTGAAAAAAAGAGATTGCATCAGTGAAGGTTATATGAAGGCATCATTCAGTTGAGGAGGCCATTTGGGTGCCTGAGTATGATATGCGGTGCATATATCCACGCTTATTCGATCTAGAAAACACATAGTTTGATACATTATGTTTTGGCATATGCATTTATAATGACATCATTTGCACGTCTACATACACATGGGTAGTAGTAATCTATAACGTTAGTAGAATAATAATGGATTCTTTTTGGTTAATATGTTAAGGGATACGAATCATGATATGATTCGGTGACTTCGGTTTGATTTTGGTCACTTGGATCCTAGAGTATGATTAAATCGAGGATGGGACTTGTATTAATGTTTTGTTAGATGTTTATAAGCATCTTGATCTGATTTGTGTGCAAATTTGAGGACGAATTTGTTTTGAGGGGGGAAGTATGTAACTATTTGCTCAATTACGATTAGCTTTATGATTATGGATGATGATCATTTTCCTGTCCAGATTCATAGAGTCTTTATTTGGGCATTGAATGTCGAGTGTTCTGGAGTGTTTTAAGGTTATTCGATCATATTGGAAATTGTGAGAGTGAAACATAAGTTTTTATCCCAAAAATTGAAGTGTATTGACGTTACACGGTTGTGTAAAAAACCGTGTCTTAGGGACACGGCCTAGAACAAAATCGTGGAGTTAAAACCGTGTTTTAAAAAATTTGCAAGGCAAGCCACTAAACGGACAAAGAAACGACCTTGTCTTTGGTAGTGTCTTACAAAACAGTGGGGTTTTCTTGGTTTTCTTACCACTGGGCATTACAAGGTCCGAGACACGGTCGTGTCCATACCCCTATCTTACAAAAACTGACATAAACCTTAATAAAATGGTTTTTTTTTTGGTGGGAAGGTCTGTATATACCCCTACCACACCAATTTGGTTGGCCATTTCACTCCTATTTCACCCTACACCACTCAAAAACTCTCTTCTTTCCTTTCTTCCTCACCTCTCCTTCAATCCATTCAAGTTCTTGAGATAAAATTGCTTCTCCAACTCTTTTTTTTGTTTATTCATGTAAGATAATGGTTTGGGACATGTTTTTATGCATGGAAATGTGATTATATTAAGTAGTAGGTATTGTGTTTAGTTTTGGTAAATCGGTTTTGACAAATTGTGGTTTGGATGGATTTGTAGTTGCAGCTTGATTGAATATCATTAAATAGGTTGAATGAATGATTACTTTTTTTAGGAAGATGATGATGCAAGTTGATTTGGATATGGATGAGTAGGTTAGGGTTTGGTAGAATAGAGAACTGGAGATTTTCATGTTAATGTGTTCAATTAGTGTAATTGAGAAATCATTCATGTAAATGGGAAGTATGTTGAGGTGGCTTAAGTGATTGGAAATGATTTGCAAGAGGGTGGACCGGTTTAAGTATATTTAGGGGGGTTTTTGATAAACTTTTTGTCGAAGGTGTTGGAATCCACGACAACATACACGTAGCAAAAAATAAAATTTTTGTCAACGAATTCTACCAAGGATCCATGCAAATCGATAAAACCGATTGGGAAATGTGTTTTTATCTAATGTATCGAAACAAGAACGAGAAGGTGTTGTATTTGAGTCTTAAACGCTGCAGGATGCGAACGTGCTCTATCGGTATCCACAAGAACGACTTGCCAAGGTATTGGTGTGCTAGCACCGACTTTTTGAGGACACTCTCAAAAATAGTGCCTTACTATTTTTTTTTCTTTTTTGAAGTAGAATGGATGGCAATTAATTCAGAAGAAGAAGGGGCTAGGGTTTCATAAGATGCCTATTTATATGCTTTAATGAACCCTAGTCCTAGTCTTACTATGAGATCCAATTCTTATCCCACAAGAATTCGTTTTTATTGTCTAACAAGGATTGACACTTTAATATTTATTTCTTATTAATAAATAAATTTTGTCCCTCTTTTATTTCATAAATAAAAATGTCAACTATCATGTTGACTAAGTCAAACGTCCTCTTATTTGACTAAGTCAAACGAATTACTCTATATGACTAAGTCAAAGAAGTTCTTTCTTTATGTTGACTAAGTCAAAAGAATTACTTTGACTAGGTCAAACAATTTCTAATTTGTTTTAAAACTATTCTAAAACAAATTATTTCATCACACATTTTGAAACAACTAATCAATTAATTGTATTTAAAATGATCTCATAAGATAATAGCAAGAGATATATTATAAATGGTAATTATTTCTAGTATGTAATCATGTAAGTTCACTCAATATTACCAATAGGCCCAAATAATCATTTAGGCCCACAAGTCATAAGCGGACTCTAGGAATACATTATGACTACCTAACTTGAGTGAATTCGATAACTCAAGAAAACCTAATCCACAATATGATATTTAGCCCTTTTGTCACATGACATCTCGATTAATCATAAAGCATGGATCATGTCATCTCTACCAATCTTAATCAAATATCACTATTGCAATAAGAAGTATTGATGACCTAGTCCATGTTGTATTTCTCAAAGCAGGTCAGTCCACTATTATGTTCCCAATATGTATTTATGTTTTGAGTGACGACCCATGTCCACGGTCAGTAAAACATGACCATCCCTCAAAATACATACTAGTCTTACTTCATTATCATTGTCATGATAATAAATGACTAGCGACAGTATTCTTTCACCTTAAGGTTTTACTATCAAGTCATGCACATGATGACATAAGGCAGAATCAACTATTTATGGATATTTGCATCAAGTTAAAACATTACAGTAAATAACAAGATAACAAACTGAAATGTCTCATATATTAATTAAGAAATATGAATGACAATGTTCATATGATTAGGCTAAAGCATAACAATAGCAGAAGGAACTAGAAGGTAAAATTTCAATTATTTCAAGTCTGAAATGTAAATGTACAATAATAAAATGTATGAATTGTAGTTTTCAAATTTGAGGGATTGAATCGTAAAATGTCGAGACATTAAGGACTAAAATGTCGAGACATTAGGGACTAAATTATAAATTATTGAAAGTTGAGGGACTAGGACTACAATTTTATGAAACCTTAGATTATCAAAGAGAGGGTTGGATACTCAAACGGAACAAGATTTCCAGCGTCATCTGAGGTTTGCATCTGTCATACATTCATTTTTTTATTGCCTTAGTTGCCATTATTAATTCTGACATGTTTGATTTCAGTTTTGTTTAATTATCGACGTGACCAGCCATCCACCAGTGGTGGCTGACCGGATTCTTTGATTCGACATCCAAGCGAGTTAGATGTCATACTAAACACATAGGTTGCGTTTTTCAAACTTATATAGTTTTTGCAGTGTTGGACTATGCAATAAGAAATTTGTACCTTAATTAAAGGATAGGTAATCCTAAAAATGGCTTACGTGAAATATTCAATAAGAAATTTGTACCTTAAAGTAATTAAGATATATTTAGTGATAACATCAATAATTATTTGTTTGCTTATATGGTTCCTTGCTAGAAAATATTTCTAGGAATTATTATGATTCGGGACACCCAACTACGGGCAGGCATAGCCATCGGTATACCTTTGACCAATCAAAGCTATCACGACCTATTTCTGGACCATGACTGCCATACAAGATCGATCAACCCGGAAGGCTGGCCCATCTCGCAACAGCCTCGGAGATTCAAATATTCTACCCAGAACCATACATTTATCCAAAATATTCATAAGTGGAAGAAAACATTTATACTGAAAATATACGTAAATAGATAATACGTAATCAAATCATAATATATAGTAAATGTGAAAAGTATATATATATATATATATCAAAAATAAGTAAAAATCCCAAAACAGAAAATTTGACCCAGTAATCCAACAGCAACCCGGTGTAGAGCCCTAACCAAAAACAATAGGAGCCTGAACTGAAAGGGCACTCACTATCAAATGGAACGCCTCACTAGAATCAGGATGTTGGACAGTTGTCGAATACCAAAATAGGACCTGAGAAATAAGGTAAAGGAACACAGGCAAGAAATCAAAATAAAGGGGTAATAATCTCTAGTGAGGAAATAACACTCATAGATTGCTCTAGTCCTCACAAAAATCGTTTTGAAAATAGTTCAGAAATACCACATGTAGATATAAGTGTATATATGTATACACGCCTATATAGAATAATAATTCTAAAATTCATTTTAAAATCATTCGCACCCAAAGCAAACAATAGGCAGAAACATACTAAAAATATATACTATATATCTTATATCGAAATAGATATTGGGACCTGAAACTTCTAGATAAAATATATCATAAGGATGGACTCCGCTATCTCACTGAAACTGAGCAAATGTGTCTGGCCAGACACATGGCTACCAAAAATCCTGGTAATTGGGTCTCGAATGCACATTGGTATACCAAAGGCAACGCTTACCCTACGTAGTGTAGGTGCCCCATATCGAAGTATTTAAATATATCCCATATATTTATCAAACGAACAAGCAAGGTATTAATCATTTTGTAGAAAATATTTATATACCTTATATAAATATTCAATATCAGAAAATGAGTTAATTTGTAGAAAATATTTATATACCATATAAATATTATTTTTCAGAAATGAAAACCAAAGTTTAATAATCACATAAGTCGAATTATTAATTAGTAAAACCTTTAATTATTTATATTTCTAGAAACAAAGCTGACATAGCAGAAACATAGAATTTAGAAGACACGGCATATGTGTCTAAAGCTGCTATTTCACTCACCTGGTATCTGATGCTAATGATCCGGTCAAACACCGCTAGTGGATGGCTGATCGTGCTGACGGACACAAGAAGCTAGAACAGATACATAAATAACAATCATCAAAATATGGTATTGTGGCGATACCGTATGCATGATATGTGGATGCAGATGCTGACCCTTAAGGTCACTGAAAGTCTAACTCATAAGAGAATTTACTATTCTCGACCAAAAATCTGAAATCTACACAAAATTACCGTTAGGTCCTTGACCCAATTTAAAATTATGTTTTAGTCCCCGAGACTTGAGAAATCCCTAAATAGTCCTCAAAGCACTCTGGAATTCACAAAATAGTCCCCTAACTCCTAGAAATACAAAAATGCAGAAAATTACCACTTTGGTCCCTCCGAACCAAAGCTCACTTGAATAACCCAAATGGCTTACTCGAGTAGGCCAAATGCGCTTACTCGAGTAACACCTAGTTCTTGGCTTACTCGAGTAAGCCATATGTTTACTCAAGTAAGACCCTGCCCAGATTTTTCCAAATCTAGACCAAACTCAATTTCACCGATAGAAATCGATACCCAACACCACATTGACTCTATTCAACCCCCTGAACAAAAATCTATAGTACTCGAAATGACCCTAGATTGATGAAAAATGAATGGATTCCAAACCCATTCACTAACATGCTCGATTTGTGTGATTCCAAGAATACACTAAGTGTTAATAGACTCCCAAAGTCCCGAAATCACAACCCATAACACGCATTCTAATATAAACATCCTAAATTCGAATCTATGAGCATTTCTTCAAAACCCTAATATGAAAAATCATGCCAAATGAGAGAATAAGAGGTAAAGAAATGTAATCTTACCTCCCAGGACATCTAGGAAGGAACAAGACCCAACCGAAATGGCTTCTGGACGAAATGGGAGTGATTTGAGTGAGAAAATACGGAATGACACCATTTCGTGCAAAGAGTGCATAGCTCACTCGAGTGACATGCCCCTTACTCGAGTGACACAAATGGTTACTCGAGTAACACATCCCAGGTGTTCATCATGTTCATCTCGTAACAAGGCTCACTCGAGTAACCAAGTGCTTACTCGAGTAATCCATGATCAATATCACTTGAGTAACACATAACAGCTTACTCGAGTGACCCAACTAAAAACCATAAATCGCCCACTCAACACTCCAATCGGTCAAGATCGAATCGGGGAAGAATTAAAATATATATAGAGTTGTATCGAAATCCGACGGGGTATTACATAGTCCCCCCCAAAAGAAATTTGTCCTCAAATTTCTAGACAAGCCAAACCTAGATTAGGATCAAACCTAAGTCCTCAATGTAATTACAATACGGCTATCCAAAAGGGGGGTGAATTGGATATCTTGCTAAGTATAAAAACCTTTTTATAACTTTTTGCAATATTTTGAAAATTGAAATCAGTAGCTTAATCCAACAACCAAACTTAGAAATTGAATTGAAGATAAGTAAAGGATAGCGACAACAAATCCACGATTTATAGTGGTTCGGTCCTCCTTGACCTACATCCACTCCTCTAGCCTCAACTAAAGAATTTCAATCCACTATCACTTCCTCACTTACGGACGAGGGCAAACCATTGCAACATCTTGTTTTTCAGGCTCATAAGACAACCTTTACAATCCCTTGTTTTTCAGGCTCACAAGACAACCTTTACAATCCCTTGTTGTTAGCTGGCTCAACAAGTAAACCAATACCCACTTCTTTTTCAAAGGTACCAAACAAGCAAACATATTCTACCCTCAAGCTTTGCCACTAAAGCTTGATTACACAAAGTTTAAAAGAACGAGAATGATATTCTCACACCAACTCTTAAAGCAAATATCAACACAAAAACTTAGTGATGTATAAGAACTAGAAAACACTTAGAGAGAGAAAGTTAGGAATAAAATTCGCAAAGCTTAGGCAACACTCCAAAAAAATTCTCTACTTGCCTCTGGACTGATGAAGTATATTTATAGCTGCTCTCTGAAAAATAGCTGTTGTGGGGCGCAACTTGTTAAAATTGCCGATCTCCGTCCTTACTATACGTATACTACAAATAGTATGTGCGTAATGTCCATTCCTATCAGAGTATTACGCGCTGCTTTCCCTCTTCTGCGTGCATAATACGAAGCCCAGTATCCACTGCTTGATTAGATAAAAAAAATTGAAACTACTACGTGCATAGCATGTATAATGCGGTCGTAATACTATGGTTCTACGTGCATTCCATTGTCTTCTCCGGGCATAGACGAACCTTCAAAAGTACACCTTTGATTTGTCACATGATTACGTCATATAGTGTCAAGGAATATTCAAATTTGAAATTTCCGAGGAGCGTTTTAGATGTGTCTCATAGTCCAGGTCACCCAGATCTACGTGCGTAACACTGGTTCTACGTGTGTAGAACGTGATCTTCTGACGTAATTTGATCTGCCAGTAAATATATTCTTTTTCAATTTTTGACATAGCACAA
>CAODLS010460177.1:0-13468 GCA_948243855.1 Flueggea neowawraea | reverse complement strand
CTTATCCCTGATCGTTTATATTGGTTATAAATTTAAACTTGATACATCAAATAGTCCCTGAATCATTAAACACGAACTTATAAGACTCATTTATAGCAGTCTGGCTCTGGCATGGCTTCCTCGGAAGTGCAGACCCAGAATCTTAGAGAGTAACGGCATCCGACAAGAAGCAACTTAAGCAAGTTATTTTAGCAACCATACTAGCTAATAACGCTACTAGTGCAATCACCTATCTAATTCTTGGTATTTCCTCTACTGAAAGCAATGAAAGAATCAATACATGAAGTTTTGCTCTCTAGTATGACTTCCCAAAAGAAGGGACTATCACCAATCTATAAAAACGAGAAGGGAAAATAAATAATCATGCCCAAATTGCAAGTGCAGCCATTAAACCAGCCCCCAAAAAGAGCATGAAATATGACACTACTTGTAGTCTAAAATTGCAGCTCATTCTTTTGCTTAGAAAATCAGCGGCAATAAGATCTACTAAAGCCATGTATACCAGAATTCCAGCAGACAATGAATCTAAGATGCCTTCAGCTATTAGAGCTCCTGGGCTTTTTGGGTTGTAGAATGAAGCAATGGCTGTTCCAATACCTATTCCTGTTGGCGTCGTTATGGCAAAAAAGCATGCCATCATTGTGGCTGACAGGTTCTTAAACTGCGCCTGCGAGATACAGCCTCCGAGTGCAAATCCTTCGAAGAACTGATGAAATGACAATGCTGCGATTAAAGGTCTTATGGTACATGGACTTTGTGAAACTCCTAGTGACAAGCCAATTATAACTGAATGTGACACGATGCCAAGTTCCAGCACCTACAAAATGAATTTGCTCAGTTGAAAAATCAAGAAGAGACCACCTCTTACTGGATTCATTATATCGCAAATGGGACATAAACATCTGCCAAAACATACTTGCACAACTGTCGTAATTATATAATGTAAGTACAATCTTCAAGATCATATCAAGTGCTGCCAATTTAAATAACAGGATTTCGCATCACAACTGGTATCATATACAATCTAGACAAAGTTCCTTTTTTTTTTTGTCAGAATCTAGACAAAGTTTAACAAGGTCAAGATAAACAAAATTGATTCACTTTCTTAATCTATTCTTAATCAGATCAATGTTATCATGACTAAAATGTTTATACATGCTTGATCTATATCACCATTATGGTTTCAAAAGAAGTGAAAACTTATAGGCAGAACAAATTGGAAATGATGAACAAAGCCAAAGGACAGCTTTCTGAATACTTTTAAAAAGTACCAGGCTCTTATAATAATTCAGAGCTTCACATGACAACTAAGAAATGTTCAAAGTGGACAACTCATCCATACACACATTTAAATACTCCTACAGAGTATCAATTATTTTCTTTACATTCAATTAACAGATTATTATGCATTAAATAATGTTTACCATATTGTAATGCTAAAAAAGAAACAATTTTTCTATTTTTATCATACACTCCTTAAGTATCAATTATTTAATAAAGTACTCTGATAATATAGATATTGCAAAAAAATTTCGTATGAATCAGCATATGCAACTGGGAAACATCCAAAAACCCTGAAATTGCGTCACAAACGCTCATGAATAGAAACCACAAGAAACAAACAAACTCACCTGTGAAACGACGACGTGCCTGAGCCCACTCTCCTCGTCACCAAACCCATGATCATGCCCATGGCCGTGCCCATGTCCATGCCCGTGCACGTGTTCACGATCCTTCACATTGCCATGGCAGGCGTCTTGTCCGTGGGGGTGGCTGTGTCTATGATGAGCCGCGTGCGCATGCATCCCTACAATGTGCATACCCCCACCTTCCTCCTCCCCAAACACCAAACCATTGGTGGGTCCATTCTTATCGTTCCCATCCAAAACAGGTTCAATTCCCAGACTTTGAGCGGTCTCCAATGAACCGACCCGACCACTTTCTTCACCCGCACGGTTCACCAATCCTTGCTTTCTTTCGTAGTATTGGGTCCCAACAAAATCTACCAGTAAAGTGAACAATGAAGCCACCATTGCAAAGAAGCCAGAGAATGGGAACTTTTTCCAAGGGAATTCGGGTAAGCAAGAATCCGAAAGTGCCTCTGATCCGCTCGAGAGCATGTGGACGAATCCGGTAGCTAGAATCACGCCGGCGGCGAAGGCCTTGGCTGCCACGAAGAGGCTGCCATCGGTTCTGAGGAACCTTCGGTGTTTTCCAACCAGTGAAATGGCGACTCCGGCGAGAAGGATTGATGCAATTGCAATTATTTTGAGTAAAAACGCCACCGCCTCGTCGCGGCAGGCTTCCAGATCGCCGCCGGAGGTGCAGCTGGTCGTCATGGACTCGGCGATTGACATCAAGAACGAGCCTGAAAGAGTTCAAAAGATATGAACTCTGAAAATGAAGAAAGAATAAATTATCTGAAAAAATCTCGATAATAATATTAATATTAATAAAACAAAGTACAAGATATAATCTAACTAAGAAGGAGTTCAAAAATTTACATTGAAAACATGAGACGACTTAAAATTCGTCATACAACTCGTAAATAATTGAGTTAATCAGGGACAATTGCTGTAGTTAACTATTGCCAAGTTAAATCCATGCCTATTGCCCAAGTTGCAAAGGAAACACAAAGGTAAATGATAAATGCTAAAAGTAAATGGCAAAGATGAGTTGAATATTTGGAGTGCAATATTTTGTTCTATCTAGCATTGCCTCTTTTATATTAGGAGAGAAAAACTGTTAGAATGGAATCAGGGATGGACGGACCGTGACCCCCCGTCCCCCGGCACAACGGCACACTAGAGAGAAAATCTCCTTTCTTACACTGAAGGTGGAGGGGAAAAAACACGCCAGCAAGTAGGGTCCAAAGATTTCACCAAAAGAAAGATTAATAAGATTAGCCTAAGATACCAATTTCATCAAGGATATGCTACTGATATAAGCAAATATTAATTGTTAGTCAATTTCATCATGGATTAAAAATTAAAAAAGAAAGAAAATTTCATCATGGATTCTCATATACCATAATAATTTATTTATTCCTCTTTTAATTTTAAATTACTATAATAATTGGATGACTTTCGTATTGCAAATATTAATTGCTATAGAAGAGATCCACTACCATATGTCAACAAAACTATGAATATTTATAGTAGTAATATTTTATTTTATTCTTAAAAAGTATATTCAATTAAGTTTTTCATTACATAATTTTATTTTTTTTTATTTTATACGATAAAAATTAACTACAAAAACTTAAAATTATATATTTATATTAAAAATAATTAAATTATAAAAATACTTTAATAACATATAACATATATACACAAAAAATTAATTATATATAAATAGTGCTCCTAAGTGAGATTTTTTCTGCATCCGTCATGGAATTGATCGTGACTTTAACTACCCACATCCTAGCACTTTTACCACGTTGGTCCTCAACTTCCACGTTCTTTAGTTTTACTTGAAGTCTTTCACACGGATGTTAACTATCTCATCGAGGTTCTTTCCATATCAAAATCATCACATCTCTTGAGCTTGTCTCACCAAGGTTTTCTTCAAACATGGTTCAATGTTTTGGAGTTGACTATTGAGTACTTTGGCTTTCGAGGGACTCCATGCCCTTCTCAAATTAACTACTAAGCCTTTGACCTACATTCGATCTAACATGCTCAAGCAGATAATTGGATGCTCTAATCTCGAGGTGGCTTTATGTCTCACTCGAGTTATCTCTCTTAAATCTTTATAGACAAACCATTGCTTTCACTCGTGCTAAGTCTTCCTCACTTGTCAATTGTCATCAATCATGTATTTTTCAAGTGTGTCCCTTACAGTTAAACTTATTTAGACGCTTCATTTCCTCTTAGCATGGACTTTTCTTGCGCAAACCACATGTCTTGCGCATTAAATGCGGAAAACTGTAAAATTAACTTTGACACATATTTAGAGAGAAGAAAAAAGAAATCAAATACTAATTCGAAGAAAAAATTAAAAATGGCCTATGACCCGGCCTGGCTAGGGTTGGGCTGGGTTTAGGGTCATGGCCAATTCATTGGACCTAATGCAGGTGGGTCATGGCCTATTCATTGGACCTAGTCCAGGTGGGTTCGATGCAATAGTACATTGCTAAATTTTTCATGGCCTTCAAAGGTTCTTTCTTCTCCAGGTTGCGCTTGTTTTTTTTGACAACCCATTTTGTAGCATTTAGAACAAAGTGTGACCCACATGAAAGTTGAAACAATTTAGGGGAGAAGAAAGAACCTTTCAAGGCCACGAAAAAAATTAGCGATGTACCACATAGCTATGCGAAAATTTAAAATTTATACGAGATTAAAATTTAGATTTTGATAAATGACATGCAAGTTTTCAATTCCATATAATGACAAATTAAATTTGAAAAATGTCATTTTCGTGAAAAAGAACGATATTTTTACGAGAAATTGATTTTTTTGCAAAAAATTAAATTTCAAGGAATTAAAAATATGAACTCCCATAATGTATCTGATTATCTCCAAATGTATCCAAATATCTCCAAATATATCAAAATGTCTCCAAATCACAATTTTTTATATAAATTTTTAATCAATAAATTTTTGATATAATATTTTTCAAATTAAATGCGTCCAAATTATAAATTTTAATATAATGTTTATATTTTTTTTGTTAATCTCCAAAATATATCTAAATTTCAATTTTCTATATATTTTTTTATAGTGTCATAATGTATCCAAATCTCAATTTTTATATAATTTTTTAGTATCCAAATATATCCTAGTATCTCTAAATGTATCCAAATGTATCCACAAGTCTTCAAATGTATTCATTCAGCCTAAAATCAATATAATTGAAAAACATAGTATTTTTTCACTTAAACGATTTTTTTGAATTTTTTTAAAGATAATATTTTTTGTGTAATCAAATAAAATTAACAAAAATCATCATAAACATACACATTAAAAAGTATTTTTTGACATTAAACAATAAAAAAATGAATTTTCTAGAATTTTTTAAAAAACAAGGGTATTTATGTAAATTATGAATAAGACACAAAAGGGAGCAACTAGGGCCTGGAAAACCCTAGCAGCCGCCCTGATTGGATACGCCAACACGACCCCACCGTTAGGTCACACTTGTAAATCGACGAAGACAAGAACAAAACAAAAGGCGAGGCAAAGATTCGACGTCGTCGCCTTTGATCTCCCTCACGCTCCTAATTGAATTTGCCTATACGACCCCCGTCGTTCGGTCACACCTACAAATCGACGAAGAAAAGAACAAAACAGAGGGTGAGGCAGAAATTCAACGCCATTGCCTTGGATCTTCGTCGCTGGAATGAAGCGAAGCCGCGACGATCGAGGTGAGGGTGGCAGAGATCGAGGTGAGGGTGACAGAGATCGAAGGCGAGTGTGGACGCTAGGTTTGTGAGGGCGGCGAATGCGCTAGGATTTGAGGGGCGGCGAAGATGCTAGGGTTTGTGAGAGATGAGAGAGAGAGTGCAGAGAGGAGAGAGAAATGAGGTGAGAGAAAAAATTGATAAAATGAAATGATAATTTAATTTTTATTTGCTTGAATGTGGTATTTTTCATCTATAAAGTTGAGATTATGTTATTTATACACCGAATATTAAAAAAATTGACATTTTAATAATTAAAAAATCTGTATTTTTATTGGTTAAAATCAAACTATTTATGCTGGTATCTCACATAATTAGCTCAATAGTTATAGGTTGAAGTCGATGACCATCACTGCCCACACACTCTTCGACAGAAATGGCACCACCACCACAATGGGACCTAACATGACTTGGTGTCGGTGGAGCCCCATGCTTGCTCCAACTTCCCTTTTTCTTTTGACTAGTCTCCAACTTGTTCGGTTGTCCCTTCAGTTTTAACACCGTCCGACCACACTCATTTCCCGATTCCCCGCCACGGAATCATTTTTATTTATTTATTCACTAAAACATCTGATATTTTACAAACCCTGTCAGCGGAGCCTCAACAGCTCATTATTTTTAAAAAGGTAATTAAGGTTATTATAATTTATGTATATGAGGCTTTTGATACGGTATAAGTGAAGAATTTGAAATTGGTGATTAACTACCAAATCAACCAACGTTGGCTTGTAATTTAGACGAGACATCCAATTAGTGGCGAATTCAGGCAGACCGACCCCACTGGCATTGGGGGTACCCCTATTATCCCCCCACCTGTGCTTGGACCGCCCTCACTATCCCTTGATGTCCACCACTCCCTCCCTACTCTGCCTTTGGCCCTCTGCAACTCCTTCTAAACCCTCTGAGGAAGAACGGAATTTGGGATCGAAAATGACAGCGTTTTGTTTAAAAAAAAAAGTAAGCGAGCGAGGGAATGACCTGTCGTTCAATGAGCATAGGAAAAATAAAATGCATAACATAATAACAACCCTTCTTTCTCAAATTTCACTCTATTTCTCACTCTCTCGTCTCTACTCCGCCCGAATCCGACGTCGTCTGCCCTGCCTTCCGGTAAGTAAGATTAAACTAATTTATTTTTTTTATATCAACTAATTTAGGGTTTTTTTGATTGTTAGCTTAATAGGTTTAGATTCAATTTAATTGGAATTGGATTGTTGAGTTGAGTAACTTGAGTTATACTAAAAAATGTCCCTGGTTTTATTGTTGAATTGAATTGAGTTGTTGTGCATTTGTTTGAGTGAGATTTATGTTAATAATAATTCGTGTTTATTCAATTTTTTGTTAATTACTGTTTTGTTTTTTTCTCCTAATTTTAGTCAATTACTGTTTATTCATTCTTAGATTTTTAGATTGAATGAGTTGAATGGATTGTTGATTAGATTGAATTAGTTTGTGAATTAGTTATCAGAGTGTAGCTTGATTTGTATTTTTTTATATTTTAGTCTTTAATATAATTTTTTTCGTACTCTATATATATTTGTATATATTTTTTTGCAAAAAAAATTATTTTAGTCAATGTTAATCCAACCCTACATGTGGGAATTTCTAAATCCGCCATTGCATCCAATGGTTAATATTGTTGATAGAACTATTGGTAAGTAGGAGTGAAACTGAGTTGAGTCAAGCTGAACTTTGAACTGTTTAGGTTTGATTTGATAAAAAAAAAGAAAATTGAATTTTGATCTCAAACTTGTCTTAAACCATATTTTATGTTTAATCTTGACTTGTTTAAAATTTAACGAGTTCGAGCTGAGTTGAGCTTAGCTCATTACAACCTTATTTAAATTTTGACTAGAACTTAACTCGAGCTCAACTTATTTCAAGTTTAATTTAATTTTTTGCAACCTTGTTTCTAACTCATTTAACTAATAGAGAGCTAAACTCGTTTAATAAATAAATTTTGTAGTAGATTATCGATTCAATTATGACAAGTTTCTCTATATGTTCAATTTGAGTATATAAATACAAAGTCCGCAAGCCTACTATTAAGTCTTTATACAAGTCTAATATCAAATTTATTCACAAACTTATTATTCAGAAGTAAATTGTAAATTGTTGAATTGATAGATGTGATGATGAAAAAGCTAAGAAATTGATATTTTTTAAAAACAAAATCTGAAATATACATAAATAATATGCTGAATGAAAATGCTAAAGAAAACAAATGTTTTTATTTTTATTTTCATATATTTCAAGTATATTTTAGCTATTGGAACTAACTGGGACCAAAGTATCTAGTAGCTTTCTGAGTCAAAACCATTTATATTATATCTTATACATAAGGAAAAAAAAAAGATTACACCAAAATTTATTATTGATGGGCCTGTGGGGACATTTACCGCTACAAACTTCCCACATTTCTTTATTGGAAAAATTTAAAGCTTAGAAATAACTGTAATTAGTTACATTGCATTTTATTTAATCTAATCCACCAACTGGTGAGCTCCTAATGATAATGATGCCTTGTTGACTTTAATAGTGGGACAAATAGCAGTATGATCGTCAACACCGATCCGTATTTCTATAGTACAAAATATTTATTTATCTGGAATGAATTGTGGCACAAGCACCTATTGCAATGGCATATATATCCAATGGAGAACAGGTCGGTCGAGTCTTTCCCAACTCAAAAACGGCCTCATTGGTGTTTTGGTTAAAATATTAACCGATGATCCTACCCATTATCAACAAGCTTGCCCAAAACTCTTTCCGGAGCCATTTACGTAACATCTTTTCGGATGCAATTAACAGCTTTTTGGAAGGGCTTAGACGGAAAGTTTCTCGGATTGCAGCGGACAAATCTTTCCCTCATCCAATGGACTACCTCCACATTTCACGATTCTAATTGATGACAAGAATCCACGACCCTCTAATACCAGAATTGATCGTGCCCAAGGCCCTGCTAATTAGGCAAAGCACACCCATAACAACTGAGCAGAGCACGGCGTAGACAAAGTACAGGCATCTACCAGGATGACACATGGTGCAATAAATAATAACTGTTGGAAAATTACGTAAATTCTCTATACATAAGATATATAAGAGTGAGCAAAAAACAATAAATTAACACACACAATTTACGTGGTTCAACATAAACTTGTCTACTCCACTGGCTGCTGCAGATCTTTCACTAAAGCGAGAAAATAACACAGTGTTTATAATACTCACAACTCAAGAAAATTACTCTCAATTTTCTCTCAACAAATCTCACTCGACTCTTTTCACCTCACCACACTCTCTGTGCTTCACAATACAAAGCACCAAAGCTCACACAATTTTTTTCTTACACACACTGCAAAACATGAGGGTTGTATTTATAGCCCCAATTAGTCCATTCTTCACAATACAAAGCGCCAAAGCTCACATAATTTTTTTCTTAAACACATTGCAACACATGATGGCTGTATTTATAGCCCCAATTAGTCCCTTCTTCACGCATTTTTGCTACCCATTTGTAGTTGTCAATTCCCTCCTTTGTCAAAGAAATTTAATTGGTGCAGCCTTTGACAAATGGTGTTTTGAAAAATGAAAAACGATGCAAGTTTTTTTTTCAACAAACTCTAACAATCTCCCACTTGAAGACTGATTCAATCTGTCTTCACACCTCGATCAATGCAGCAACTCTTCTTAGCCTTGTTATTCTTGCAAGCCAACTGAAGTTGAGTACAACTTCAGTTTGTCGATAGAGACTGTCTTTGTTAACATGTCAGCTGGGTTTTTGCTTCCTTGGAATTTCTCCAGTTTTAACACGTCATCCTCCAACAGAGATCTGATGAAATGATAACGGAGTCCAATATGCTTGGTTCTAGAATGAAATGTTGAATTCTTTGCCAAGTGTATTGCGCTTTGACTATCACTGTACAAAACGTTCTTCTCCTGTTTGAATCCCAGCTTAGTTAACAAACCTTGAAGCCATATAATCTCTTTACTGGCCTCAGTCAATGCAACATACTCTGCCTCTGTAGTGGATAAAGTGACAATCTTCTGTAACCTCGACATCCAACTCACAACATTATTTCCAGCAATGAATATATAACCGGTTGTGCTTCTTCAGTGATCAACTTCACCTCCAAAGTTTGCATCTACATAGCCTTGCACATTTGGCTCTCATTTTCCAAAGTACAAACACTTATCTGTAGTGCCTCGTAGATACCTCAAAATCCACTTAACTACTTCCTAATGAGTTTTACCTGAATTTGACATAAACCTGCTAACAACTCTCATTGCATGACCAATGTCTGGTCTCGTACAGACCATTGCATACATCAAGCTTCCAATGGCTCAGGCATAAGGAACCTTAGCTATGAATTCTCTCTTTTTAGATGTTTGATGGCATTGATCCTTGGATAAATGAAAGTGACTGGCCAAGGGTGTACTGACCAGTTTAGCGTCACCCTGAGATAACTGCAAAACACGATTGATGTACTCTGCCTGAGATAACTGCAAAAGCCCTTTTCGCTTATCTATTGTGATTTGCATTCCAAGAATCTTCTTTGTTAGACCCAAGTCTTTCATGTCAAACTCCTTTGACAATTGCTACTTCAACAGTCTGATATCACCCATATCTGAACCTACTACTAACATGTCATCAACATATAGTAGTAAGATGATATAGCTGAAGCTATACCTCTTGAAGAAGCAACAGTGGTCAACATTGCACTTCTGGAAACCTTCCCTGCGCATGAAGCTGTCAAATTTCTTGTACCACTGCCTTGAGGCTTGTTTTAGGCCATAAAAGCTCTTTTTTAAGTCTGCACACCATGTTCTCCTTCCCTATTTCTGAGAAGCCTTCTGGTTGGTGCATATATATCTCCTCATCAAAGTCTCCGTGAAGGAATGTTGTCTTCACGTCCAACTGCTCAAGATGAAGATCTTCACTGGCAACAATACTGAATATTGTTTTGATAGTATTAAGCTTCACAACATGAGCAAAAATGTCAGTTTAATCAACTCATTCCTCTTGCTGGAATCCTTTGACAACTAGTCGAGCTTTGTATCTCTTGGAACCATCATGCTCCTTTTTCACTCGATACACTTATTTGTTGTGAAGTGCCTTCTTTCCTACGGGTAACTCAGTTAGTTCCCATATCTTGTTGGAGATCAGAGACTTCAACTCATCTTTCATAGCAAGCTCCTACGTGCTAGCATCTCCGGTCTGACATGCCTCATCGTAGCATTCAGGCTCTCCTCCACCAATCAACAACAGATAATTCACGTATCTCCTGTTTGGCACATGAGGTCGAGAGGACCTTATCAATTCAGGAGATGAAGTAGGAGATGGTGTGGAGGACGGTTGGACACTGCTTTGTCCACCAAGTTCCTCTGGCTGAGGATTGGCTATTATCTGCCTTTTTAGAGAACTATCTAGGATGTCATTTGCACCTGCAAACGTTGGCCCACTCTTCTCTGAGTTGTTGCGTCAGTTTCATGTCTATCCTTATACATGACATTTTCATTGAAAATAACATCTCTGCTGCAGATCACCTTTTTGTTTTCATCATCCCAAAGGCGGTAGCCGAACTCATATTCGCCATAGCCGATGAAGATGCATTTCTTAGATTTAGGATCAAGCTTATTCCTTCATTGATCACTAATATGCACATAAGCTACACAACCAAAAACTCTTAGGTGAGAGAGTTTTACCTCTTTTTCGCTCCATATCTCCTCTAGTATTCTGTGCTCCAATGATACCGATAGACCTCGGTTCATCAAGTAAGTTGTTGTGTTGACTGCTTCTACCCAGAATTACTTCGGTAAACCTGATTGTATACGAATACTTTTGGCTCTTTCTGTCAATGTTCGGTTCATATGCTTTGCTACACCATTGTGTTGAGACGTCCGTGGCACGATTCGTTCCATTTTGATCTTATGCTCATGACACAGCTTATTGAGTCTGGTGTCTTCATATTCACCACCATTGTCGAATCTGAGCTTTTTGATTTTCAGACCTGTCTCATTTTCAACCATAGCTTTCCATCACCTGAAAACCTTAAATAATACAGACTTATGCTTTAGGAAGTAAACCCATACCTTCCGAGAGTGATCATCGATGAAAGTTACGAAGTAGTGTTTCCCACCAATTGATGGGGTTGTTGTTGGTCCCCAAACATCAGAGTGAACAAGCTTCAACTTCTCCTTCTTTGGGGTCCTACCACTTGTCTGAAAGCTGACCCTCTTCTGTTTTCCAAGTATGCAATCTTCACACATATCTATCTCCACTGACTGTAGACATGGAAGTTTCCCTTTTGAGTGCATAATCTTCATCCCCTTTTTACTCATATGGTCTAATATCTGGTGCCACAATTTGGGAGTTTTGTTGCCGGTTGGAACTGTGATTGAATAGCGTGCATCTATTGTCATGTAAAAAGTATCACTCTTCATACCTCGAGCAACCGTCATTGTGCCTTTTGAAATCTTCCAATCATCACCTTGGAAGATTGTGGTGTAGCCTTCGCTGGCCAACTGCCTAACTGAGATTAAGTTCTTTCTCAGGTTGGGAATATGCCTGACGTCCTTCAGCTCCCAAACTGACCCTTTCAACTTAACCTTCACTACACCTTTACCAACAATATTACAAGGTTAATCATCACCAAGGTATACATTTCCAAGGTTTTTGGGGACATACCTCTCAAAGAGTTCCTTTTGTGAGGTAGTATGGAACGATGCTCCTCAGTCCAATACTCAAGAATCTTCCTTACTTTCCAGAGAGCAAATTAACACATCATTTCCTCCTGAGCTGGAAGTAACATTTGCCTTTGCCTTCACCTCCTGGTCCTTTGGTGCATTCCTGCATTGATTTTTGTAGTGCCCAGTCTTCCCACAGTTCCAACACTCTATGGTCTTTGAGCTATTGGAATTAGTAAGATTTCTGGATTTGGACCTCCTATTCTTTGATCTACCTCGGTCTTTACCTCTGACTGAATTTCTTCCTATCGACTCTGTGTGCAATACTGAAGAGGTTGATAATTCACTTGACTCTCTCAGTCGAATTTCTTCACTGAGAACCAAATCACGTACATCGTGAAATTTCAACTTATTGCTTCCTCACGAGCTACTCACAACTGTGACAGTAGCATTCCAACTTTCTGGTAGAGAAGACAAAAGTATCAATGCTCGTATTTCCTTATCAAATTCAATTCCAACTGAACTCAATTGGTTTGTGACTGTGTTAAGTTCGTTAAGATGTTAAGCTACCGATGCGCCTTCCTTCATCCGCAGATTGAACAATCGCGTCATGAGGTGCACTTTATTTGAGGCAGATGGCTTCTCGTATATACTGACAAGAGCCTTCATAAGATCTGGCGTGGTCTTCTCTTTTGCTATATTGAAATCAACATTGCGAGACAACGTCAATCGAATAACTCCAATGGCCTGCATGTCTAGAATGTTCCATTCTTCCTCTTCTATAGACTCTGGCTTCTTCCCTGAGAGAGGTAGGTATAGATGTTTTTGATACAAATAATCCTTTATTTGCATTTTCTAGAACCTAAAATATGCACCATCAAACTTCTTGAGTTTCACCTTCCCTTCGTCTGCGGCCATCACTCCCACGCAAATCTAGCTTCCTCTGGATCCCATTCTAATCTCTGATACCAGTTGTTGGAAAAATACACAAATTCTCTATACGCCAGATATATGGGAGTGAGGAAAAAAACAAGAAATCAACACACACAATTTACGTGGTTCGGCATAAACTTGCCTACTCCACAGGCTGCTGCAAATCTTTCACTAAAGGGAGAAAAATACATAGTATTTACAACACTCACAACTCAAGAAAATTACTCTCAATTTTCTCTCAACAAATCTCACTCAACTCTCTGCACATCACCACACTCTCTGTGTTTCATAATACAAAGCACCAAGGCTCACACAATTTTTCTTCTTCTTACACACACTGCAACACACGAGGGTTGTATTTATAGTAGTAATTAGTCCCTTCTTTACACGTTTTGCTACCCATTTGGAGCTGTCAATTGGCTCCTTTGTCAAAGAAATTTAATTGGTTGC
>CAODLS010460042.1:0-16544 GCA_948243855.1 Flueggea neowawraea | reverse complement strand
ATCGTGTGGAAATTTTGCTTTGATCAGAGTCAAAAATGGCTTCCTCTACTTCAAGCCTTATATATATAAGGCTGCCACAACGGGGTTAAAAATAGAACTACTGTTTCTAGTCCTTAACACGTCTCGGTCTAGTAGTCTGTTGTTTTACAAGAGGACGGGCTACATTCGTCAGGTTAGGAATCCATTGACATTTACCTTTTTTTAAATAAAAAATTAAATCTGACCGTTGGATCTTTACTCAAAATGTAATATTACTGTGGGGGGGCGAAAAATTATCAATTTTGGTTTCTAACGGCTAGTTTTAAATATTTTCCTATAAATACCCACTTAAACATATTTTTTCTATCATTTCTTCACTTCAAACACCAAGTTCTCTCTCCAAAACTCTCTCAACTCTTAAAATTTCTCTCCAAATATTTTTTTAATGGAACCCAACGATTTTTCCGATTATTTTTCAAACAACAAAAACAAAACAATGGAAGAATTTTCACTTGCAAAGATTTCCTCTTCTTCTGATAACGAGGAGTACAAAAAATTTTGAGATAATTTCAAGTAATCTATTTGGAATGATACTGCTAAAGAAGAGATGTTGAAATTAGTACAACAAACCATACTACATGATGAATCCTCCAGTCGATGCCGTGAAAAAAGACCAAGACGCTATATTAACCGAGACCGCGTGGATGTCACTAACGGTTAGTTCATGACTATTTTTCTGAAAATTCCATCTATAATAATGATATTTTTCGGCGTAGGTTTCGTATGAGGAGGGATTTATTTTTGCGAATCATGGAGGCCGTCAGAAATCACTCCGACTATTTTCGCCAAACCCTTGATGCGATTGGTTTTCCTAGTCTTTCACCACTTCAAAAATGCACGGCTGCAATACGACAGTTGGCATATGGTTGTTCTGGTGATTTATTTGATGAATATTTACGTCTCAGTGAGTCCACTGTCAACCATTGTTTGAAGAATTTTTGTCAGTGTGTCGTAGAAGTTTTCGATAGAAGATATTTGAGAAAGCTGACCACTGTCGATGTTCAGCGACTCCACACAATGCACAAAGAACAACACAACTTTCCAGGGATGCTCAGGAGCGTTGATTGTATGCACTGGGCATGGCGAAATTGTACAACGGCCTGGAAATGACAATATACACGAAGGTGACCATGGACATCCTACGATTATACTGAAAGTTATGGCTAACGCAGATCTATGGATTTAGCACGTCTATTACGGGGTGGCGGGCTTTAACAATGATATCAATGTCCTGAACCAATCGTCTATCTTCAACGACGTATTAACACGGAGGGCGCCTACAGTTGAATACGTCGTAAATGGTAAGACCTACAACCAAGGGTATTATCTTGCAAACGGAATATATCCCGAATGGGCTACATTTGTTAAAACATTTACTTACCCAGAGGATGAAAAAACAAGTTTATTCAAACAAAGGCAAGAGTTGGCTAAAAAGGACGTCGAAAGAGCCTTCGGGGTACTCCAGGCGAGATGGGCAATTATACGAGGACCCGCACGTTTGTACTACAAGCATCATATGACAAATATAATGTACGCGTGTATCATATTACACAACATGATCGTTGAAGACGAAGGCTATACTGTGACAAACTAGACAGGAGAAGGAGACGGTCATCAAGCGAATGCATCACAGGGAGGCCAATCCGACTTTGCAATGTATATCCAAAGGTTCATCGATATTCGTGATCGTGAGCAACATTATCGTCTCCGAGCGGATTTGGTAGAGCATCTATGGAACAATCGTGAAAAATATTACCGAATTTTATTTTCATGTATTATTGTTTTATTTTAAGAAATTATGAACTTTATTTTAATGTATTTTTAATTTTAATGTATTTTTTGTTTTAATGTAATATTTTTATTTTAATGAATTCGAGGTAGAAAGTATTAAATGAAGTAGTAAATAAAAGTTGAGGATTAAAATTAAATTGTGTTTAGTGGAAAGCTGAGTAGGCGTCCCGCGAGACTCTTAAAGTAGTCCCTGAGTTACGGATGAAAAAGCTGAGTGACTAAGAACTAGGGACTTTAATAAAATAATAATAAAAATACTGAGACTATGGGTTACAAGCAGCCTAAGAGAGAGACCATTTAAAAAAAACATATATCATATACAAATGAAAACCAAAAAACAAACAAATTAAAAATCAAATAAAAACTAAATTAAAACTACACTGCAAAATTTGTTTTTAAAAAACCAAAAGACAACTGAAAAACCAAAAAAGAAAACTATATTTTTATAATATACCAAATCTTTTGTTTTTACAATATTTTGATGCTCCAGTTTATATATGGTTTTAACACGATTTGGATTACGACATGATACGAATTCAATTTTTATAATATTTATATCATGTATAATAATGTATAATATATAAATGATATGACATAATTGTGACGCGTCTAACACGAATTGACACCCTTAATTTTTTCATTTGTTATATTTTTTTTAGATATGGAAAGGTATAAATCATGGGGAAAACAATAAAAAACCAAAAAAAGAATAAAACTAAAAAAGTATTGAAGTGAAAAAGCAGTCAAAAAATTTTGAAATGTGGAAAAAAGTATGGAAGTAACGGAATCGATAATAGAGTAGAAGTTGGAACGAACGAGGATGTGAAATAAGCGGTGTCGAGTAAGGGAGAAGCAGAGGTAAGCAAGGACAAAGAAGAAGATGAAACGGTGCCAAACAAGGAGGGAGCGCCGACAAAACTAGCGACAAAGAAAGAGTGAAGGAGCGAAAGCGGCGGAGAGGAACCAGAAAGAAAAGAAACTGGAGGTGGATGGTGCAATGAACCAGACAGGAGAAGCGGAGGAGTTGAATAGGTATGATGGTATGGGGAATGATGATGATGTGGCGGTGTGGTTAAAAAAGTCAAAAAAAATTCCGGATGGAGGTTTCGTCCAAAAAGATAATGGCTTCCGCACGGAACAGATTAAAAGAGTTGCACCGTGCTCCCACACGACTTCAATAAAATAAAACTCGATTTTTTAGTGTTATATTGACTCTAATACACATAAATTATAAGCTCATTGATCAAGAGAGAATAAGCTGGAATTGAGAAATCCGAATTATTGCTTTTGAAAATTACTTATCGTCACTAATTTCATGAAGCAAATAGATGGCTAACAATACATTATCCACTTAAAGGATGTGCTGGTCATTTCAGAAGAAATTAGTCAGTGCCCATATCCGAAAAGGTTGCATGTGAAATGGAAGGGTGGACGTAAATTCCGTATCCATTCCCGAAAACTTCAGCTCTAAACTCTTCACCACTTCACTACCATATTGTTGTCTCTAACATTCAACAACAATGGCTGAAGCTATCATGGGATTCACCATTACAAAACCTTATCTTCGCAGTCCTGTCCAAACAACAAAACCTGACATCAACCCATTATCAAGACCGGTAAATTCTCATTGTTCGTACAAAATTCTCGTCTCTGTTTTTGCAATATATTCATTCCATATGAATGTCAATTCAAATGCTTAATTTAATTAGTGAAGTTTGCAGCTTAGGCAATGTTCAAGCTCTAGAGATTTTGGTGGTTGGCACCAGGTAAGCTCAACACTATCTGGCTTACTAATGCCAAATTTGTATAGTTATCACTAAATCAAGTGATCGTTTTTTAAAGTTAGAGCTCGATTTCTTTTATAATAAAAAATACCAAAATTTTTTAGATAACCAATATGGGTTTAGATTACTGTTTTGAAATGTTTATGCAATGTTTCGCAAATTTTGATATTTTTGTAGAGCAAGGGAAATTCTTCGAGTAAAGTGGATGCTCTGCCACATTGGCCATTAATCGATGGTATCCACGATTGGCCTCTAATGGCAGTCTTAGTTGAGCAAATGGAAGGCCAAGGAGAGTTCATTACCAATAAATCTATATGGCATCTCAGCGATCAAGCCATTAAAAACATTTGTAAGTGTTTGATTTACATATTTTTTGGGGTTCTTTTTTAGTTTTCGTTCTGAGTTCGAGTCACTCTAATCAATCTTTTTCCTTTTCTGTTTGTTAGATGTGTTTTACATTTTCTTCACTTGCTGGGGATGCTTGTTATTTGGTTCCATGAAAGTAAGGACTCCCATTCAGATTAAATTTTTATTTTTGCAATTGAATCTTGAGTTCTTTAGTTTTGTCTTAATTTAATAAAGATTTTGGATTCAATTTTCTGCAGGATCCATACTATGATTCAGAAGAATACAGGAAAGATGGAGGAGATGGAACTGGACATTGGGTGTATGAGAAGGTAATATTAGGTTTTGGTCATTTTAAAAAGGTGTTCTTGGGACATGATATTATAAAATGATTCAATTACTACTAATTCAAATGTTTTAAAAAGGTTTTCTGAGACACTAGCGAATTATTGGTTCAGTGATCGTATACTGAGGGTAATGTTTTGAATTAAGAGAGGACAAGAAACAATTCAATAATATTTTAATCTCCGAAGTAGTTGAGTACGAAAGTATCATTTCTAATGCAAAGTATAATTCTAGAAGTATATAATGTTGGTGCAGCAAGAAGACATAGAAGAATCAGCAAGAGCAGAGCTATGGCGAGAGGAATTGATTGAGGAAATTGAACAGAAAGTCGGAGGTCTTCGCGAACTTGAAGAAGCTGGCCGGAAATAATTTATTGGACGTTCTTAATATTAACTACTTGAAATTATGTGCATTCCTCGGGAAAAAATAAATTATGTGTATTCCTTTTTGCGACCATGAAAAAGAAAAACATCAAACGCCCACTTATATGCATACTATTGATCATATTTCAGTTTCTGTCAAATAGAAATTTCAAAAATTGTATCAAATTAAATACTTGTACACAGGTTGGAGACATTTATATAGGCTTGATATACCTTTTTGTAACCACTAACCAACATCTAGAGCATATTTTGTCAGTATTTTGAGAAAAGAAATACAAAACTCACTATATTTTAGGTTTATATTTTCTTAAAAAAGAGGATTTTTTTTTTAAATTTTGAGCATGATTAATTTGAAAAAATCAAAGGGTCTATTTTCATTCTGTGTGAATTGGGTTTCGACTAAAACCTATAGCCCACAAAACTTGACATGGACGGGGCGAGTGTCAAGCCTTCATTCGGAAGTTTTGAGAAAAAGGACGAAACGAAACCGAGGAAGTGGAGAGATGTTGATATTTTGATGTAAGAAAATGCTACGATTGGAAACAATGTTGTGTAATATTTATTTTCATGAATGTTAAAAACTATTTGGGTTTTGTACACCAAATCGACAGATCTTTATTGATTTAAAATAAGCTGCCATAGCAACAATAATACAAGTAAAGGGGATCGTATCCCAAACAAAAAGACCTGGTAAGAAAGAGCTTTCCGAGCCAAGATATGGACACCCCATTTGCAATTTTTTAAAAAACAGCCAGCGCACACTGAATCAAGAATTGATAATAAACATTTGCAATTCTAAACTGTTGGAACATTTTCAAAAATTTATTTATAGGCATATCAAAAATTTATTTATAGGCATACTTGATATCGTATTCAATTAATTGTTAAAAGTGGTGGACAACAAAATGGGCAAGTAGATTTTTATTATTCTCTATTAACTAGCTCCTAACTAAGAGATTAAAGTCACTTAGTGAGTTGCCGAGGCCCTTTGGCTAGAGGTAAGACTTTCCCGGTTGATGATGCATCTAGGATTCAAGCCTCCACGGCACCCGTGTGTGCTCGTTTAATACTTTCCCGTGTTGGGTTGAGACTTGACAAAAACAAAAAAGTCACTTAGTGAGTTAGCGGCTGTAGTAACCACATTTAGTAGAATAGTGGATGTGATAACTATACTTAGTGCATGGGTGTAGAAAGTGGGACTGTAGATCTTTATTAATCTCCTTTCTTAAGGACTATATAACGAGGTTACTTAGCAATTCCAAGACATATAATGAGAAACCAAGTGTGGCATATAATGACACTCTAAAATGTGGTTGAAAAACTAAGCACACAATTTCATAACACACCAAAATTGTTTGAGCTAATTTCATATAGCGCTTCAACGTATCTTAAAAGTGTTTATGGATTTTCTTTGCAAAGAGCAAATATTGTCCTTTAGAAAGTGGTAATAATTAGACCGTTTCTTCATGGGGCCATCTTTACCCCGGCAGTAATTGTAAACCACTATTTTATATTTTTTAAAAAAATGTTCGAGAAAGAGTTGATGATAAAAAAAGAATTGCATCGATCGGTGTGATTTTAGTCATTTGTAGGCTCGTCAACAAAGCTTTTGCTGCTCAGTGTGATTGTCTTTACTGATGTCAGGATCCGGAGGGCATCCATGTTGCTCCTCCTCCATGCCTTGATCATTTTTACCGTTAATCTATATTAGCTACTGATGTGATGCGATGTGATGAGGTAGTTCTTGTTATTCTAATGTTAAAATAATTTTATTTGAAAATTTAAATGCAAATTATGTTATGGATATTTTCTTATATATCAAGTATTTTTAATAGTTAAGGTATGACTTAATTAAAATGGGACGATACAGAATAGATGAGATGGCTTTAAAATAAAAAGATGGGATGAAACAAAACAGATGGAATTTATAGAATACCCTTGAGGTCTGTCGAACTGACGGTGAGGTTGGACTAACTCCACCATTGAGTATTTAGACCTTATGTATCATCATATTACTCTTCCCAAAAGTGCTATATGTTATTTTGGCCTTAGTTAAAGAACGAAAGTACACATTGTCAACTTGAATATATGAATGTTCAAATTTCTTATTGAATTTGTCAATTTTACAACAAATAACAATCAAAATGCTGATATGCCACCATCAGCGTCACACAAATGCTATAGGAGTGTAAAACGCTAAAAAGAACAACCAAAAAAGAGAATGTATCCCAAGTTCGGAGAGCAATGTAAGCTTTTGTCACAAGTTTTTCTTTTCAACATAAAGTTTTTGTAGAAATATTAAACTAAGTTAAAATATAATTTATTATTAGAGTAGGAGTTTGATTTAATGTTAATTAGATTTACTTGTTCTACTAGAGTTTAAATTATACTACTATAAATAGAGGTGTTGAGATGCTCATTGTAACAACAAGAACAAACATTCAAAATAATAAAATTTGTGAGTGTTTGGTGTCACATTTGGTATCAAAGCAAAAAGGTCACATCGGTGTGAGGGTGTGTTAAAAAAAACAATTGAGAGAATCCAGACCGTTTGCTCGACCCGACCCGCCTAGTTCAAGAACATAGATTCAACTCAAAATAAGTGAATGCTTAGTGACAAGTTCATAAGCAATGCATATTAGCACAAACAAACCCAATTGGCATCATTTTTCTTTTTCCACAAATCAGAAGCGTGTGATAGATCATTAAAACCTTAAATATTGATTTTACAAGTTCAATAAATAAATCAAATACTAGTATTGTTCAAGGTGCCCAAAGCCAAATAAGCAAAAATTCAGATGAACGTGTATGCTAACCAAAGAAGGAAAAGGAAACAAAACAAAACAAATCACAAATCAATAACAAATTAACGTATTTTATGTTGAGTAAAAATTTTCCACATTTCCGTTATACAAATGAAAAGATATTGCAACGTTTTGCACTTAATAATACATACACATTTGGCTAGTATGAATATGCATTTTATAATGGGAATAAAAATGGGAATTGGGAATCCAAATCCGATCCTCATTCTCATCCCGATTTCCTCTCAAAACTTTAATGAACCAAATACCCTTAAATATTTGACGTTTTAGATATCCATTTTATCTATGATGAATTTTTACTCAAATAATATACCACTATGATATTTCTTTAAAAATTAACCAGTAATAACACAATGTTACCTATAAAAAAAATCACAACATTAAATTTTTCATTTTAAAGCATAAATAATATTCCATACCCTTTTCAATTTTCAATTTAAAAAATAATTCAATTTTACTTCGTGCATACTTAAAAATTACAATTAGAACTCTGGTTACACTCAAAAACATTTTATTAGTGCACGTTGCCTAAACTTATAAAATAAATCATTTTCACTTTCCGCCCGCTATTCCGCAATATCTTTTCAGTTAACCAACTTGTAATGGATTGCACTAATGAGTCACTTAATCCGATTTGTAATGGGATAAATTTATAATTTTAAAAAATTTATATTTTTTATAAATTATATTTAATATGGATAATGGTATATATTTATTACAGTTAGAACGTAAACGTAATTAGATGTTGGGAATTACAAATTTAAAATCTCAAGAAAAACCCTTATCCAAATTATTTGGATATAATAAAATTATAGGAAAATCTGGTGGGCGTGACCAACTTTTTCGGGGGTTTCATGGGACAAACATGGGCAACTGCACAAAATACAGCTTAATCTACAACACATTAAATACAGAAATAATATCTTCAAAACTATGCCTGTTCAAAAGCGACAATTCACAACAACCTTTATTACCCAAAAAACCGGTAAAGGACACTACTCTCAACCTTCGGTGTCAATCTTATTTCATTTCTCTAATCCAATCTTTAACGGATTTATTAATCACCAAATTGTTAGAATAGATAATGTTAAAATTCGAGGTGACCCTACCAAACCAACCGCCTCCCTTTGAAAAAGAAAATTTTCCACTATTACTTCCGTCTTCTTCTTTCTTCTTGTGTTTGTTCTCTCTTTGGAGCTTTAAAGGGTCAACAAAGTTCATTTTCTTTCTCAAGTTCTGAAGTTTTCAGTTGAAAATTTGAAGTGGGTCTTATTTGATTCTTTGTTTCTAGCTTTTTCAAGAGCTTTTTGCCCTTACCCACCAAGAAACGTCTCAATTTTTCAGAAAAAGTTTCCTTTTTTGTTTTGGGAAAAGGAAGAATTAGAGGATCTCAAGTAATACGCAGAGTGTCATGGCGTGTCCTCTGAATTGTAGCCCTAATGTTTCTGGGTTAAATGAGACATTAATGTGCTCCAAAACCCGAGAGGTTTTGGGGTTTTGTCCATCTATTGGTGTCCTGAAAATCGGAGGATCAAAAGCAAAGGCTTTTCCCGTTTTGAGTGTTGATTTTTTAGGCAAACAGTTAGTTTTCTCAAATCAAAGGGGTTTTAGAGATTGGAGTACCAAAGCACCACCCAAGTTCTATGCTCATGTATGTATACAAAACAACTCTCTGTTTTTTTCTTTTTCTACAATTTTTTTATTTTTCAGTCTAAAAATATCTGTTTAATTCTGTTTTACAGGCACAATCTTCAATCTGTGTGAGTAAAGCCTTGAGATGGTGGGAAAAGGCTAAAAAACCCAACATGGTGGATATACATTCAGCTGAGGAACTGGTGGATTCATTGGCTAATGCTGGTGACAGATTGGTCATTGTTGATTTTTATTCTCCTGGTTGTGGAGGATGCAGGACCCTCCATCCGAAGGTACACACGGTTTCTTTTCTTTTGGTTATTCGAGTGATAATTTAATTCCAAGATTTGTTAGTTAATCTTGAAATGAAGGTCAAATGATTTGTAATTATTAAGTTTGATTAATTGGTGTCTTTTTTCATTGACAAATACAGATCTGTGCTGGCTGAATCGAACCCAAATGCAATTTTCCTGAAAGTGAACTATGAAGATCTCAAGAACATGTGTGAAAGTCTCAACATTCGTGTGCTGCCATTCTTCAGATTCTACAGAGGTGCAGAGGGTCGTTTGTGTAGCTTCAGTTGTACAAATGCAACTGTAAGTGTTGCTTGTATTTTCTTGATTTCATTATCAGCATTGTTCTTGTTGTTTTTCAAATTTTGAGTTCAATTTGTGTGTTTACAAACAGATCAAAAAGTTCAAAGATGCATTGGCAAAGCACGGGACGGATCGATGCGGTCTAGGCCCTGCAAAGGGCTTAGATGAAGCTGAGATATTGAAATTGGTATCAGTTGGAGAATTGTCAATCAATTTTCCATTACCGTCCACCAAGGAAGAAAGCTTGGAGGATTTGGTAGTTAAAAGCATGGATTTTCCTGGTTTTTTGACCAAAACTGGTAAAGGAGAAGCGGCCATGGTATAGGCATGAATTAAATTAGCACCAATCCTCATTCGATACTTTTTCTTTATTGAGTCGAATTGTAAATATGGGATTCGGTTTTCCATAAGCAGGCTCTTAGTTTTTATTCATATTGAGCCCTGCCTCTTTGGTAAATTAAGGTATTGAAGATTGTATTCTTCTTGTCAGGAAACTGATTCTGTTTTATGGCATATTAGTAATTTTATTTTTATTTCTTTCTTAAATTTTTGATCCTGTACCCTATAAGCTAAATCATATGGAAATAAATTTGCAGAGATTGCAATATTTTGAATTTCTGAGTTGTTTCATCTTTTCTCAACTTGACTATGATGTCAATGTGGACTTTTCATAAATTATTGGCCTATTTCTCTGTTAATTTCGTTATTAATTTAATTTATGAGGCATCAACGAACCTTCTCAGCATAGCAAATATGACTGAATTGATCAAACTTTCCACTTCTTGACCAATTTGAAATAAACTTTAACTATCAAAAATACATCATTTTTATAATTGTTTTGTAAAAATTGGCATTTGTGGTAAAAGTTCTCAGACAAGAAAAGTTATACATAAAAATTATATTAATATAATATCCCTTCAATTTTGATAACGGATAGGGTTTAGCATTAGATTTTGGATTATAATGGAAGAGAAGAGATCCTGTTGATTTTGGAGGATTGTCAGTTGTTCTGCAATCAAATGGGTCGTTGAAGAATTGAAGCCAACAAAGATTTCATTAACTCCACTTTCAGGTCCTTCTTGAAATTTTAATTCCGCAACTGTACCCACACGGAAATTTACCGATAAATAATAACATAAATAAACATTAATTAACTCTCACCAATTCGTGAAAAGAAAGAAATTTCTGAAATTCGACAACGTTTTTTGTTTCCTATTGAGCACCAGAATAATTTGCTTAGTTTTTTTTTTCATTTGAATTTCAATGATTAATTGAATTCTCAAACTTTTAATAGTAGAGATTTAATATACTACACTATAAGTCTAGTCTACTTTTATTGAGATTGAATCCTTAAACTTCTAATTAATTACAATCATATGAGTAATTTGATAAGATATTAGATGTTCAAACTATCATGTATAACATCGTAAATAGTTTTTTTTTAACCATTCAATATTTAAATAATTTTGACATTTGATTAATCTAAATTCGAGTCAAACAGGACTAATATGAGCGATAAAATTTTTCCAACCGATTTTAGATCTTCCTCATATCTAGATTTAAATTTATTAAGCTGAATACAAAATTCTTAACAGAGTATAAGGAAATGGATTTCAATCTTAAATCATTCCATGTAGAATGGAAGGAAAGAAATAGGTAGCACCAAGGAAATATTAGCTGTCCATAAAGTCTAGTCCATTGTTGACAAAATTATGCAATAAATGAATGCGGCGTGAACAAAATCATGATCACATACTGCATCATGCGCATTTGTATTTGCCAATCCCCACCGACACGTTTCTTGGGAGCCATTTTGGTCTCTTCTTAATTTTACAAGGCGTCATTTCATGTACGAATTTAAATGAATGAAATGCAGCAATAGTAAAGCAACGTTTCTGAATTCCCAAATCACTGCAACCACAAACAAAGGAAAGATATTTAAAACATGGTTAATTATAAACCATCCAAATTAAAGCCTAAGAACTTTAGGTATCAAAGCCTAGCTCGTTAAACTTGAACTTTAGGTGGGATTTTTTTGTCAATGTTGGAGCTAATTTTCACCATATTTTGGAAAATCAACCCTCTAGTTTTCTTTTCATTAACAACACTAATAGTAAATTGATTGATGATTAGTAGCTTGAATAGAATTAAGTTTTTTTAATCTTTATTACGATAAATTATAATTTTTTTCTGTTTCAATATATTTTCATTTTTTTTATAATTTAAAAATATTAAATTCATAACATGTTTCAGTAGAGTCAGGAATTAAAACTTAAGACTACTAAAGTCACACAAAAAAATTCATAATAACACCTATAAAATAAAATCAAAAACTTTGATTGGAATATGCCCTTGAACCACATCTCTGAACCATAAATAAGATCGATTAATCTTGTAAACGCATTCTAGCACTAATCCTTCATTGGTTCTAGAATTGAATCCCTTTTCTTTTATCGTATCGAAGCCTTGATAGATAATTAGTAGATAATTAATAGTGGGTCCAAAAAATGAAGCTCTAAACAAGGGGAGGTTATCGAAAGTGGGGCCAGGTACCGTGGCACTGACGTGGATCACTGATACTTATCCAACAAAGGGGTCCCAAAGATGGGCAAGTGGACGATACTGGACCTTCCCAATCCAATGATTCCTGCCGAGTCTCTTCTTGTTTGAAGACAAAAAAAGTACAAATGATGAAAACCGAGAAACCTCTTCTACTAAAAGATGAGTGTAATCCACATAAATCACGAAGTTCACTAGGCGCCAGAAAAAAGAAGATTTAAAATCGCGATCGAACCTTACAAAATCCACTTAAAAGTGAGCCTGAAATTACTCAACCTCCTCTTTTGGTTTTGTAGGGAATAGCATTTCATACCAAATCATAGTATATTCGATATCCACAAAAATCCCAATCGCAGTCATATGCAGATTAAATTTGGATGCCACACAATTAGAACAACGATTCATAAAAGATATCATGTGTAATTTTTTTTTGTCTAATTATATGCATTGATTTTCTTATGAAAATTAAAAAAGAACCATTTATTCGATCTAAGATTTGTTAAGAATATAACGTATAATAATTTTTTATTTAATTATATGAATTTATTTTCTTAGAAGATATAAAATAACATATTCACTCTAAGATTGTAAGCATAGCATGTATAATTTTAAGTTTGATTATATGGGATAAATGACATTGGCAAACACGTCGCAAAAATTAATGAGTTTTTTAACATCATCACAACTCCAGGTATGCCAACCACGTTCTAACTTTGAAGATGGACATTCCTATAATGCTTCTTCGTAATATAGATCAATATTTTAGTTTATGCAATGATATGAGATTGATAATAACTCATCTTAAAAAACATGTGTTAAAAGCAAAAATAATATCTAAGTGCAATACTATATACAAAATATTCATACCAAGAATGATCTTAACACCATCTGATCTCAAACTACCATTTAAATTCTAGAGGAGACAATATCTATTGATTGTTTGTTTTGTAATAACTATGAATAAAAGTCAAGGTCAATCTTTATCGCATGTTAAATTGTATTTGTCTCGCCCAGTTTTCACTCATGGTCAACTATATATTGAAGTCTTAATGGTTGAAAGCAAATCTGGATTGAAAATTATAATATGCAATAAAGATGAAAAGTCTTATAACTTCACCAAAAATACGAGGTGCTTCAAAACTTAACATGATGAGCTCTATTGTAGTTACCATGTTTATCTCAAAATATTTGAAATAAATTATTTTATTATTTGGGTGGTTTCTTATCAACTGCTTAACCTAATAAATAGTATTAGAATTACATAAGATTATTGAAAGATTTACAAAGAATATTTATTCTACCTATTTTTTAACGAAATAAAAAGAAATACACACGCACTCGTGGCATCGCCCGGGTCTCTAACCAGTATATATATAAAAGCACAATACATTGGTCTTTAAAAGTTGACATTTGACATCTTGAAATGTTGACATTTGGCATCTTAATTTCATGACATTTGACATCGTATATATATTAAATCTATATATATGAAAGCATAATACATTAGATTTATTTCCATATTGGTTTTTGCATGTAGTATTGTTTATTAGCTTTAGATATTCAATATCTTGGTCAATAGTCTCAAAGTAATACCGGTGGCTGAACCAACGAACGTGGAATTGTCTTTCACCAATTGTAGGCATCCCCTTGAAGCAAAAACACAACATAATCAAATTTCTCATCTGGTGTCCATTGCATCAGATTGAACACCTTTCCATACTTTCTAACCAAGCTTTGGTGGTGCCATGAAATGGAGTAACTCTAAGTTTTATCAGTTTTTCAAAACGTCGTTATCTTGCAACTGGAGGGGCATGCTCAACCTAGTCATTATACTAATGCAATGCATGTACATCCCTCTTAGCATGTGGTGCATAAGATGCATCAACAGGTTCTCGGTTAGCCCATCTCCCTCTCCTGCGACCTTCTCGTACCATAATTCTACATATGAAAATGTTATGTCAAACATCTGGTGCCAGACTTGACACGGGTACAAAGCGTGATGAGGCATGAAGATCTCATTCTTAAACCCTATATGTGCACGTGATAAAGAGAGAGAGAATGATTGTGACATTTTGACCTCTGTTGCGTTGTTGTATCTGCAAGCCTGGAAATTGGCTCAAAAGTTATCTACTTGTATCTAGGAAAAATTTTGTGCTTTATATGAGTCATAACTCAATGAGGAACCCAACATATATCAAACATTATATAATAGTACAATATATACAATCAATCCAATAGATAACAAATTAACCAGATGCAATCAGTATGCAATGCAAGTCCGTTTCATTCGATAATGGTCCAATATGTCAAGTATTTCCCCGGGTTTTCAATATAACAGATCTTAAGGATCTTTCCAATACCAATAGAATTGACCCGAAAGTCTTGCCAATACCCAATAGAATTGACCCGTAACTCTGATCAAATAAATCAAATAAATCGGTGACTAGCCCAATATAATAGAATGGATTCTAGAGATGGTTCATACGAGTTTTAGTTGCATATAACACTTAGTTCCATCTACTTTCTCATATAACCAATATAGTAGAATAGATTCTAGAGGTGACTCATGCGAGTTTTAACTGCGTATAGCACTTAGTTCCATCTACTTTCTCATATAACCAATATTTCCAATAGAATTACATATACCTAAACACATTGGTCATAACATTCCTTTTAAGCCATATGAAATCAGATGCAAAACATATACACAAATGTGTCTTAATATCATTTTCAATAACTTATATATATAGTGTCCAACATGTTGTCACCAAAACTTGAGTTTGTATCAAATAAGAATTTACCAATATCACAAAATTAGATCATGAACAATATCTCATACCAATATTTTCACATATCTCATGTCAACTCATAGCAATATCAATATATCAAACAATATATAATATAGCATGTAAAACACGTAATGAGTTCATTCACAAGACGAAAGAAGTTGGAGTCCCCTGGCTCGTCTCTGAAGCCTCTCTGTTGTCCTTCTCACCTAATAAATATAATCACACAATTTCCTATCAATACAGAACGCATATATACTAATTTATGCATGCGATGCACGAATGGTGCATGTTTCCAATGTTGACACTTCTAATATGTACTTGTACATACAAGTAGGTATGATGTAAGAAATTCTCAAACCACATTTATAGGCATCCAATATTCAATAGAAGTTGACGAATGCAAATCACGCCTATTTTCACATTCTGGCCAGTTTGTGCTATGCTCTCTCGTCGACAACTAAACAAACTCATTTTATTCTCAAATTTAAACCACATATACAACACATATAAAGGTTCACTTATATAAAAAATCAGACTCTACATCGTTCAAATGAGGTCTACGAACAATATCGAACTACAACTTCCATCATATTAGACATGTTTACACTAATTCGTATCTACAGTCTTTTATACTCATATATAGCATCTGAAACTTTATAGATACATACTAGACACATAAGTAAACAACTTTCATGTTTACATCTCGACTACATCCATCTCTAAATGCCTCAAAACAAGTTTGCGATACAAACTGAAATTTGGACGCAAACATACCCATATCCCACTTCATATGAGTTTATGATCAATTCGTGCTCTAAACCCTTCCTTCAACATTCAGACCTCTAAATACATATATTAATGTATATTAAACATATAAGAATGAAGGAAATCGCTTACTTTCCTCCTACGATGCAGTAGACGCAAAATTGACGATTTATAGGTTTCCTATCAAATTTTCTAAGCAAATCTGTTCTTCTCCTCTTTTCTCTCCCTTTTCTCTTCTATTTTCTCTCAAATAAGTGACCTGAGCACAAAATGAATATGTTCTCTTTATCTAAATTCTGATTTTGTCATCTTTAGTTTAAGCGCAAGGTGGCGACGTGCTTAATTTGGTACAATCAGGTGCGTCCACTTTTCTTCTTCCTATCTACACAATTTCTGATAATTTTTATATCTAAGCCTGCCTAAACCTGTTACAGTAGAGAGCAAAGATAAATGAAGGTAAGGAAGAGTTATTATATTGCATCTAATACACAATTCAACAAATAGAAGGTGCTCTAGTTATAGAGCTTACAGTAACAGAGATGAACGAAAAACTAGGAACAATTGCTAATAAAGTGCCATATAACAATCCACTAGTAGCACTTAACAAATATTCCTATGGACTAGGTAAAAAAAAAAACAAATTGAGTCCACTAACAAATAGACTCCTAAAAATATGGATAAAACAAATTCT
>CAODLS010460008.1:0-19875 GCA_948243855.1 Flueggea neowawraea | reverse complement strand
ACATGCACCCCTTGCCATTAAATCATCCCTTGGCCGAATTCTCTTAAGCCTTAATCAAGGCATTGCCGAATTTGTGAGCATCACAATTCAAAGAGAGAAAAGTATAATTTTGTGAGCTTTAGAATATTGATTCTAAAAGGTGCTAGTACACTACAACCAATCCAAGGTAAGTTCGTTTGTATGGATACCTGTAGTCACGTTCGCGCAAAAGCAATGTGATTCAACAAAGGTGATTCGGGTTTTGGTGCAAAGAGCTACACCAACGTTTCATCCAACCGAATTGAAGTCATTAAATTTTTGTTATATCTGCTGCCATGTATGTATATGAATGTCATATTTTAGCCGCGAATTCCAACATTTATCCATATAAACTTATACGATGTGAGACTTAGGAGCTATTGTACAGTAGGTTGTTTGACCTAGACATGTAAAATTTGAACAGGAACCTGCATATCGAACCGAAACCGGACAGATCAAAATCAAAACCGAACCAAAACCTGCCGACCAAAATCGGAGGATTATGGTTTAGGTTCCCGTTCCATCCCTCTAGAAACCATCGAACCGCCAGTTTAACCAACGGTTTGAACCGGTGGTTCCAAATGTCATTTCTTTTTTTTTTCAACTCTATAAATACTCTCACCCCATTCCTACCAATTTTACACCATTTTTTCTCTCTCAATCTCAATCTCTTCTACACTCTTAATCTCTCAAAATTTCATTTTGCTCTAAATTACTCTTATTAATTATGTATATATTTTATTATTGCAATTATTTTTTCTATATTTCTCAAAGCTATTTTTTGCAATTACATTTTTCAAATTCCTTCTACTTTTTTACTATAGCTTAATTTAGTTATTTTGTTATTTTATTACATTTAATTAATATTTGCATATTTATTTTGATATAATTACTAGTGGAATAGTTAATTTGTTTGGAAATTATTAACAACAACTCTTTGGAATACAATGCATTATTAATTATTGGTACTATAGTTAATTATTGAAAATAACAAAATTTACTAACCGGAAAAAAAAATTGACGAGATAAAATAGGGGGTTAAAAACAAAATTTTTGAAAACAAAAGGAGGGAATCGAATCGGTCCAACCCGGAATCGGACCAAACAGTGAGAACAAAAACCGCTAACCGAACCGACCAAACCTGTAACACCTTTCTTTTTTTCGGCTAATAATTCAAGTAATTTTTCGTTAAATTTCAAATTTAATATTGATGTTAATTTTTTTTAAAAAATATTATTGGGTGATTAATGAAGTTTGTAAGTGATTTGGAGTTGTTAAATTAAATGAGAATTGATTAAAATTGGAAGAAGAAGAAGAGAATTGGAAGAAAAGAGAATAAGAGAATGAACTACAGGTCATTCAGTGTGTTTAAGAAAACTACAAGTCGCTGTTACATGCTGTCGTCCGCGAGAATAAGTTGTCGCCATGCTGGTGACAGTTGTTTAAATCCGAAACGGCATGTCGTTTTGTTGTTTATTTAAAACCGTCCACATCACCTCTTCACTACAGCTTCTTTCTTCTTCATTTGTCATTTTCTTCGTTCTTCACTCTCTCAAATCCTCACAAACCCAATTCTCTTTAACTCTCTCTGCCTCTCGTTCACTTCTTCTCTTCAAATCAAGGTGAGAAATTGAATCTAAGTAATTATTTTCTTTCATTTCTTATTGTTATTCCACTTGGGATTTTCAAAATTATATGGGTTTGATGGAGGTTGAGGCTTCGGTTTCAAAGCATTTTCTGGGCGGATTCAAGTTGTTTTTGGTTTTTCTTTTCATGAACTTGAGTTAGATAAACATGAATAAAGGCCGAGAATGGTGATTTGATGATTTCTTTTTAGTGGGTTCATTAGATCCGAATTTTGAAATGACGAATTGACGAAATTGATGCTTAATTTGGACTTCTGGGACTGTTTAGAGTAGATTGGAACAGTAAAAAATGTTGGGTCTCGATCAGTTCGGGTTTTGGGATGTTTTGGTGTGATTTTGTGATGGAAGGACTAAAAGCATAATTTTCCCTAACTCTAAAAAAATTGAGGACTGAATCTTGTATTTTACTTAAAGTCCATATTTGAAATTTTGAGAAGTAATTTTTTAAAAGTGGAGATTAGATTTGTAATTTCAGAAAATAAGGGATTTGATTTATAATTTGAAATATTTAAAGCATCAATTTATACTTCTAAAAGTTTAGACTTAATTTGTAATTTTGAAATATTTGGAGAATTAATAATCCTAAAAATTTGGGTGGTAAATTGTAAATTTTTTGAGATCCTAATAATAAATTGTAATTTTATGAGATGTCAGATTTTTGAAGAAAATATTAGATATTCAATTGAAATAGAATTTCTGACATTTTTTGAGATTTAAGTTTTACATTTGCATTCCATGCATACTTTGTAAAGTCACAGTACAATATCAATCCGTATTTGATTTTGTTATAATCTGTCTGTCTGTTTTCAGTTCTGTTATTTACTTTTGGTTCAGCTTGATTTTCGAATTGCTCAAGCATTCACTGGTGGACCGTGATTTTAGATTATTTGGCACAGAATCCAGGTGAGTGTGATGATAGCTTCAGACATATATGTTTTGTCTTCTAAAACTTATATGTTTTTGATGTATCTAGATTTGAGAATATTTTTCTGAAATCTGTATTCTACTTGTGAGTTTAAACTTATTTTCTAATATAAATATTTTTCTTTGAAATATGTAATCCGCTTCTGTAAGTATATGTATTTTCTGAATTAATATTCAGTATTTTGTTTTTAATTGCTAATATATATATTTAATTAAATATTAAATATATTTTTTCTGTAAATCAAATTCCATTATATATGCTCGTCCGCTATTATTATTTATATTAGTGAAATAAGTATTTTTATCTGTTTTGAATTTTATTTTGAGTTTTTAAATAAATACTTGGTTTTGAAATAAATATATATTTTGTATTAAGTATTTGGTTTCTGATATTTACTATATTTTTCGTAATAAATTTTTCGCCTGAATATCAATATTTTTTTGCTATAAATATTATGTTCAGTATTCTGAATTATTATCTTTTTAATATTTTAGAAATGTTTTCTGTTAAGTATTTTGTTTTAAAAATATATAAATATATATATTTTGTAAATATCTGTCTGTTTTGTATGCCTGTCTGTTAAAATATATTTATGCATAAATATTCTGATATGAGACACCTAGCTTGGGGTACATAGCCTTTGGTATACCACTGTTCTGTCAAGGCCTAATTACTAAGGTTGGTAGTAATCGTGTGCACCGCGTAAACACAAGCGATATTTCTGTCTGGTGGTTTAGTTTACATTATTTATTCTATCTAATTTGGTCACATTATCTGATGCTATTATATAATATATAATATATATCTCTGATATAAATAAAATATTTGACAGTATGCTATTTATTCTGAATGTAAACATTTTGAAAAATGTGTTCTGAAAATTATCATATATTGAAATTCTATTTATTTTGACTCATTTCGTTTGATTCTGGTTTTGTCAAATTCTTAAATATTTTATTCTCAATAAATATTTTATTATTAATAAAATATTTTATCTAATTTATTTTTAATATGTTTGATTATTTATTGTCTGCTCTGTCTGCGAAGGATTTTGAAATGAATTTCTGAACTACTATATGTATGTATACGAGTGTATATTATCGGTATATATATATATGTGGTATTTTTTTGAACTGTTTTTAAAACAGTCTCTGTGAGGCACGTATGAAGCGATCTGGAGTGTTGTTCCTCACTCCCTTCCCTTTAATATTTTCAGGTTATTCAGCATTTGCTATTTGATTCTCTACGCTCAGTGAGACATCTGATTCGACAGTGAGTGCCTATTTATTCAGAGCTCAGTTTGCCTTTTGTATTAGTTGCTCTACACCGGGTTTCTGTAGGTTATGTCTGTATCTGAATATTCTGTATATTTTGGCTAATAATAATTATTTTGAAATATTTCCTTTATATATCTTAATTGATGCTTTAATACTTAATAATATAATTTGAAATTATTTTTATAAATGAAAGTCCTTTAATTATTTTTGTTTAATCATGGTTTGTAATAAGAATCTAGGTATAAGTTATGTACTCTAAGGCTTGTGCATGATGGACCTGGCTCCCATAGACAGTTTGTCTCGTACGCTGGTTATGGTCCGAAAAATGGGTCGTGACAAAACTGTTGACCAAACTGGTCAAACCGAACCGGAGCTGGAACCAAACCGCCCATGGGCTTCAAGAGTGGCATTCGAGAACCTATCCATATACTATTGCAGAGTCTCATTCTCACTATACCTTACACTTAGCAAGTATGTGGCATCCTTCTTTCACTTGATGGTTATGATGAACTACTTCCTTAGTTGGTCGAAGCAAGAGAGTGAAGCCTCGTTTAGTCCATTGAACCATAAACGAGCATGGTCCTTCAGCGTGATCGAGAACACACATCATATAATAGCATCCTCCCATCTATGGAGCATCATGATGGCCTCGTAGTTTTGAACATGCTCTACGGATCCTCTTTTCTCGAGAAGGTTGACAGTTATGGCATCTTGACTTTTGAAGGAAGTGGTTTTTCCATAACCTTTTTGGTGAACGAAGCTTTTGCCCTCTGCTGCTCCTCCTTAGTAGGAACTAAGTTCTTCTGCTTGAGCACTTCCTCGAACATCTTCTGTAATCCTAATATGGCTATCCAAAATGGGGAGGGAGGGTGAATTGGATTTAAGAGTAAATTTAAAAACTTTTGAAAACCTTTTTCACAAAATATTGAAATCAAAACAAAAACTTAATCCAACTCACAACCACAATAAACAAACTCAATAACAGTAAAAAGGAAAAGGACATAGAGAAGATAAGTCCTCGATTTATAGTGGTTCGGTCCTCTTTGACTTACATCAACTCATCTAGCTCACTAGAGAGTTTGAATCCACTAAGCTTTCTTCACTTATGGGTGGAGGCAAACCGTTATAAATCTTTGTTTTTGTAGGACCTTCTACACACTTTTTTTAGACCGAAACAAGAAAACCAACACTAGTTTTTCTAGGCTCACTAGTAATTACTCTTGTTTTTCAAGGCAACAACAAGCAAACCTACACTACCCTCAAGCTTTAACACCAAAGCTTGAATACAATTGAATTTCCTGAACTGAAACTAATTTCACACACTAACCCAATATCAAAATAAAGATACAGAAGCTCAGTTGGTAGGTTAAACAATAAGCACAATAAGAGAGAGAAATTAAGAATCAAAATGACAAGGCTTGGGCACTCTTTCAAAAGTTTCAATTGTTTTCTTCTGGACTGGGCACGTCTATTTATAATCAATCTCCCAAAAATAGCCGCTACAAATCCAAATGTAACCTTTGTGAGAGAATTGAAAAATGTTGGAATTGGTGACGCCAGCCCTTTCTACGTGCATATCATGAGTACTACGTACGTAAGTCCATAATTTCATCAGAGTAGTATGCGCAATAATCTCCTCTTGCGTGCATACTATAGAACTTAGTAGCTACTGTTTGAAAAATGACTTGATACTTGGTAGCTACTACGAGCATAAAGATTTTCTATATGCGTAGATCTTCTGTCTTGCATGCTTTCTATTTCTTCTATATGCATTAACGATTTTCCTCTAGATCACCTCTTTGATTCTTGTGTGACTGTGTTAGAGAATATTCAAATTCAAATCTCAAAGAGCATCTCAAATTTTTCATTAAGTCCAACTCATTCTTATATACGTGTGTAATTCCTCTTTTACATGCGTAACATAATATTCCTTCTTGCGTCACCTGAAATCTTTGTCAGAGAATATTCACACTCAAATCTCTAGGAGCGTCTTGGTTTTGTCAGTATTCTAGACTCATTCTGGACATTCATCTACTCACTTAATACATATTCTACGTGCGTAATATAATGCTTTCAAGAAAGTCATCTTCCCTCTACTACGCGCAGTTTACCAGATATAACGTGGTTGGGAGTTGTTCCACAATCCTTCTGGTTTTTGTGAAGACCTCGTTTACATGCGTAGAACCTCTTTCTATGTGTGTAGTATAATGTAGCTTTTAGACTTGTAGGATCTCTGTCTCTTTTACGGGGCTTTAACCAGGTATAGTGCTTGCAAAGTAAGTCTGAGTTGCTTTGTTCTCTTAATAGAGCTCTTCTAGGTGCACAATATTTTCTTTTTATGAGCACAGTGTTCTCTTTTGCACACACAGTATTCTCTTTTACACGCACAATATTCTCTTTTACGCGTATAATGTCTATTTCTAAAAACCCAGAATTCTTCCAACATGATCTACGTGCCTTCAACATAGTCTTATGCACTTAGATCATTCTCTAACTTGCTTAGAGGGTTGTATTACGTTCGTAGCTTAAATGTTTCAAGTGCTTTGCTAAATCATCAAAACTTAGAGGAATTTTACATTGTAACCAAACTTGGTTCAACATCTTCCTCATGTTCACAGCTTCTTGAACATTCATCGAGGAGTGGGCTTTGCTTCAACCTTTCTTGAAGGAACCCAATGTTCTCCTTTGTAGGTACTTTCCACCACTACTAGGTAGTTCTCCCTTCTCGATTAGCCTGGGCTTTAAGAACAAGCATGTCAAAGTGCCCTTAACGAGGTGTAGGATTTGGTTTCTCAGGAAAATGAGAAGGTTGACGATGACTTAGTTGTGGAGCGTCACACATATCTAGGACTCCTCGACTTTGCGTGTAAGCGTGCAACATTGGTGAAAGTTGCGCCTGAGGAAGGAGCTGCTGCAACAACGTTGCCATCTCGCTGAAAGCTTTCTAGTTCTCCTCATTTTGCCTCCTCAACACTTCGTAGTGAACAAATGGAATGGTTGGGATGACAGTTCCTAAGCTCTCGCTCCAACACCAACTCTCATTGCATCCTCCTCGGGATGTCCAGCTTGGTTTGAAGGCGTTTGCACCATGGTGATAGAGTAGGTAATTTTTTATGAACTTATGGAGCATCGACGAGCAAGACTTTTCGTTCAGTTTTTCACAAATGACGTCAATTGTTATTGCCTCAAAACTCGAACAATAATAATGAAGAAAACATGAATAAATCGAACACTTTGGAATCGTGAATATCGCCTTGAGACCTGAAAAGACAGAATACGATGAGGTCAGAATGCTTCTCTGGGAAGTTTCTGATGCTCAAATCAGTAGAAAATTTGACAAAGTAATAGTGTGTGTAGTGAATAGATTATTCCTCTAGATGTTTGTGTTGATGCCTTTTATAGAGTGGTGGTGATTTGATGAGTTAATACTCTATAATGCCTTCTGCTAATAATGACTGTGACATTTCCTTTAGAGTCTTCCATATTAAGTAATGAGTCTTTATACCCGTGTCATATCACTTTTCACAAGTTTTTTGTTTTTGTGTAAACCGTTATTTCGAGTTGATGTAAGCTACTATGAGTAAGGATCAAAACCTTATGAAAGAAATCAGAAGATTTTGAAAAGTAAAGGCTGAGGATCCTAACAAACAAGAACCCGAAATAACGAGAAATTAAGACCACAAAACTGATTAGAGATGTCTTCTGCAGCTAAAGATTTGAAGTTTTTTTTTTAATAATTCCAAATTTTGTTGATAGACTAAAACACCAAAAATGACCTAGCAAAATATGAAAAAATTTCAAAATATATGATGTCTTTGTATATTTAAGGCTACATCATTAAAATTGGAGAAACATGCTATTTCTAGCTATTATTGCACAACTCTAAACGTGAATTAAACTTATTTTGATAAATTACTACTGTTAAGAATAAAACTCACAACTTTTAACGTTATAATTGATTGAAATACTAATGAGCTCATTGCTAGTTAAGTTTTATTATTAATTTTATATAAATTTAAATTTAGTGACCAAATGATTAGAACAATGATATTAATTAAATTTGTCAAGAATTCCAACCAATCGTGATTTAGGGCAGTCTTGCATGAGTAAATTACGGAATTATGCCTACGATCAATCATATTTCTATCTTCAAACATGGTAGCGAGGCTGTGGGGAGCCATGCATCATCATCACGCGGACATGCATGCTAGGCCTTTCACTATGAAGGAAACGGGCTTCCAGTCTTTCTAGTCATCTACTACTTTGTCACAATTGAATCCAGAAGGACTAAACAGAAATGGAGCAAACAACCTGGTGGTGATGGCTAAAACCAAATGGAGTAAGTGACTACACATACGCCGTGCCGCTTCGGTAGTTATGCCTTCAGATCCTTCGGCAAAATGACTTCGTGAATATAATCTGTAATTTTCAGTGAAGCTGGCATGAAACACCACAACCTTACGGCCAGTTGGTTCGTACTTTGCACCACCATGAAAAATTGTTCGACCATAATAATGAATTTTTCTTCCAAGCGAGAAAGTGAAGAAAACAGAAGCTAGCTGCAATTGCACGAGAACAAAATCCTGAATAGTTAATAGCATAGAGAAACCCATTTTCAAGTCCAATCTCCATCACCACAGGTCAACCAGTTAGAAAGCCAAGCTGAATAAATGATTGGGAGGCAAGAGCCGTTTCAAAGGATTGAATATTATGCACTCTAAGTAGGGATAGCAATTTGTACTCTAAGTAGGCAAGAGCCGTTTCAACGTAGATATTATTCTCTTTGACCAGATATGAATAGGAATATTATCCATATTATATTACACGGTTATGGATAGAGTATGAATATAGCCTTACCCAGTTATCCTACTTATACTTATACTCCTACATATACCCGTTGAATAATATTCGTATATGCACTCATTACTCGTACTCATACGCAAATGTAAATAATATAATATACAGATACAATATATATAAATATATTATGCATCATATTATCATTACTTTAAAATATAACAACTTTAAATTGATATAATCTATAATATATTATCTTTATTATAATACTAGATATTGATTACTATACATCTATACTTAGTTGCATGTTATTATTCAGTACCCACAGAAATATTAAATAATCCCATTCATATAAGTTGATTTACTTTGATAAAAAGTTGAAAATATAAGTAAATTATTGATATAAAGGTGAATCAAATGTAATTGTTAATGAAATGTGTTCTTATTGGACTTTTGATTTTATAAAAACTTTCAAATTTGAATTTCAGATTTTTTTTATTATATTATCTACCTTTGATATTCATTGATATCTTGTATATTTTTTTAAGTGATATCTTAGAATTTTTAATATGTTATTATTTTTTAGATTAATTAAATATATTTATACAATATATATTCTACAGGTAAACAATTATTCTGCGAGTTGAGTACAAATAATAATTTTTGCTATCTATACAAATACAGATAAGATACAAATAAAAATATAAACTTCAAATATAAATAAAGAGTATGAATTATGAATACAAATAAAGATGTCGCTATATCCTAACCATTGTCATCGCTAGCTCTAGCATCAATGAAGATTGAGGAGTGGTTTTTGCAGTCTATCCACTTAGCACGAGGTACAGCATTCTGTAGAGAAACATGTGTACTCCAATTACTGATATCTCCGTGAAAAAAAGAGGACATATTCATAACGTTAAATGAGTTGGACACAAAATTAACTGTGCATGTTTTTTTAATTTTATTGTAAATTACAAATGAGTGGACAGCGGCTCAAACTCCGGTCACTGTTATTTAGATATGAACCTATCACTAGAGTTTTTAACTGCACGTGTATGCACAACATTTCATACTATGTACTACGCTAAATAACTAAGTTATCTCTAATCCAACTTAGCACCAACTTTGCGTTAAACGCAAATTTAAAGCCGGGTTGGAGGTACCTAAAGAATATTGCAACGTAAGCACATAACTTATGCCAAAGAAAAGTATTACTTAATTTGTGGTAAGAAACGATGGCAGCTTTAAGTGTGCAATTACCAAGCTACTGAAGTAGAAGCCAATGGTCTATGGTTGTGAAGTAACACGATAACATGTCATGCGGAATAAATCAAACATGCGGCCAAGCCGGCAAATATCACGGCTTAGTGTTTGCTCACCGTTTCCATTAGCTATTTTTGCTTTTAACTTTGATATCTGATTTAGGCCGACGTCACGACCTTTTCCAACAGTGAAAAAAGCATCCTCGTGGTAAGAAACGCATCCTCGTCGCAAGGTAGAATTGAACCCTCATCGTATTGGATGTGCGCCGTCATAGATTGAGCTACTATGTTGGAATGAAATTCTCAAATCAATGATTCTTACCAGCAAATACATCCTTATTCAATTTTATAGTCTTTGATGCTTTGCTTATGCCACCTCTAGTAATGTGAAATAAAATGTCAAATGCATGAGGGAACCCATGGTGGAATCTGACCCTGTCAATACAATATGAAAAAAGAACATAGACTTGAGAAGATGAAAAAAAGAAAATCAGTTAGACCATCAAAGAAGCAAATTTGACAATGGGCTTGAAAGCACAAAAGCCCCCGGTTTGTTTAAAATTGACATGAGATTGTTCACTATTTTAGTTTTTCTTTCACAAAGACACACACAAGCACATGCACCAACACTATTGAAGTAACACATTATTTTTTCCCAAGGCAAATGATGTTGGTTACTATCTACATTCAGTAATGAGTGTTGTTGGAATTAAACACCTGATACCAGAGAGGATTGGCTAGCAGCCTTTGACCAATGGTGACAAAGCTAGTCTCTTGACACGACATGAACCATGCTAGAGAAGAAACACAGCAATTTGGACTTGATTTATTTTCTTCTAGTCAGATAAGATGATCTTACCTTATGGTACATATGTGTTCCCTCAAACCAAGTATTGTTGGAGGTCATCCTCCTTGTTGCTGAAGAAATTCTTGTAAAAGATTCCTTATTTTAAAAGCTTCTTCCAAATAATTATCCTGCAAAAAAAATGTAAGCATAAAGTTCTCAAAGAAAATGTTTACATTATTTGCGAAAGGCTATGCCTGATTCATATCAATCCTTTGGAGAGCTTCACCACATGTAAAAATTACAGCATGATTTTGGTTTTCAGGTTTTCCTTCTACAATATTTGGTGGACCAGGAAGGTTTATGCGGTAAATTTTCTACAGCCAACAAATAAGCAAATAAAAAAGATTATTCAAGGGTTAAAATTACAACCTTACAAAAAATTAACACAATACTAAGTACTCCAACAGTAAAAATGAGTGTCTAAAGAGAGGGCTTTACTGGTTCAGGAATTACATCTCATGTAACTCCTTAATGCGTTGACCAGATATTCACACTTATTATCTATATTCCTGTCCTGTGCCTTCCAAACTTTTTTCCTTTTCTTCCAGTAAAAGTATTGCAAAGCTAAATTGCAGTGGCTCTTGAATTTCATTTGAAAAACTTACAAGTATAGATATAATGGCTCTTGAAAGTTGACTTCGCAACAGAGAAAGAATAGAGGCTACAAAGAGAGAGAGAGAGAGAGTAGGTGAGAGAGCAGCAGAGAAAAGGAGGTGAGGGAGCAGTGGGCAAAAAAGTAGGTGGAGAGGAGATCGAAGAGAGTAAAAATAAAAGAAGAGAGAGGTGGGCCGGCTAGGGTTCTTTGGGGGAGAGAGAGACAAAGAGAGAGGGTAGAGCAGGAGAGAGAATGAGCGTTTGAGAGAGTAGAGCAGGAGAGAGAAACAAGAGTGTGTGAGATGAAAGGAGATGAGAGAAACGATGAGAGAAAAAATTGAGAAACCGAGTGAAAAATTGATTTTTGTTTGAGTGAATATTACATTTCTAAGATCCTATTTTAAGAAATGACATATGACAAAACTAAAATTTAAAAATATGACATTTATCTAATTACCAAACTATGAATGATTTATTTATCAAAATCTAAATTTTAATTAAGACATACAATTTTTATTAAAATCTAAATTTTAATTGAGACATGTAGCATAATTAACTCATATTTTTATGGGTCTAATATGCATTAAACCCATAAAAGTGGATCTCACATTCTCACTTGTCCTTTTGGCTTTTTTTAGCATTTAATTAATTTAATTTTTTTTCTATTTGATTTCTTTGTATCTCTTTTTTTATTTTTATTTTTTAACATTTTATTTTATTTATTTATTTTTTAATATATTATTTAATTATTTTTATTTTTTATTAAACATATTAAATACTAAATTTTAAAGATAATATCGATTATATATTCAACTAAATGGATCTCACATAGTTTAACACTCAATTATATCTATAAAATTGCACGTAACAAAAATTTTGTATTTTTTTAAAAATAAGTAAATAACTTTTGAATCAAGTAAATTGTTTATTTTTAAAAATTTAAATAAATAATTTCTTGAAAATAATTTAAAATATAATTTACTTTACATAAAAAAATGAAAGTAGTATGCTAAATGAATATATTTATTATGAATTGTATATTGTAAATAAATTGAATGAGAAGTAAAGTCACTATAGGTCTCATAATAGGATATAATGGAGAGCATAGTCATTATAAGAGAGAGTTTAATGAAGAGATAATTTAATCAATTGTTGATGTGACATAACAATTAGATTCAAATCACCGTTAAAGATGCCCATTGAATGCCTAATATAATGTGCCTGTGAATAATGAAATGATAGTTGTGTATAATAAATCATAATTGGGTTTTGATTTTCTAACACAAACAAGAAAGATGTGCTAAGGAAAACAATTGAGAGAGAGAGAGAGAGAGAGAGAGAGAGAGACATGAACAAAAAAGAAAAAAAAAATAGAGAGATCGAATTTGATAGAGAGAGATGAATGAGAGAAAAAAAATTATACAGTGAGCATGATTGAGAACACAAATTGGAAAGACAAAGAGAGAGATGATAGAGGAGAAGAAGAAAAAGGGTTGGTCGGTTAGGTAAATTGTTGGGGCTTGGGATTGGGTTTAGTTTTAGGTTTGGGTTGAGTATTTAATTTTTCATAACAAGAAAAGTTGATGTGGCGATACTTGCTGAGCTGACTCCACCTATTGCACTTAGCTCAGAACCAAATGTTTCTAAACTAACTGTTAGTTCCAAATCCATGCTCAATTGCTGAGTTATTGGTTAACATCTCATCGGGTTAGCCTGAATTTTGTGGATCCAATTTCAAGTAGTGCTTCCACAGATTTGGCCATCAAATTGTCTTTATAATACCTTAAATTGGCCTTCCACCACGCAACTTTCATTCCTAATATCCGAATACCTAATTTCAGATTTGTCACTCTCGTTGTTAGGATAATATGGCCAGATAGGGTTGCTTGTGAAGCTTGTGGCGTTCATTTTATTCCCTCAAGGGAAATTGAGTTTTTGATCTCTTAATAGGGGATATAATTCAAGTACTAATAAATTACCAGCTCATTTCGATAGCTTGCGGTATTGGCTAAGTTGCAATTTCCGCAAAGGGACTTATTTGTCGTGAAAGGCAGACCTACTATTGGGTTTGTCGCGGATACTCAAGTGGAAACCTATTCCTTTCTAATAAACCAAAAATTGACACAGATTTTCAGAAAGAAGCAAAGGATAGTAACCACATATATTTTCAATATTCCAATATTTGTTTCCACCAAAAAGGAAGTTTTAAATGTACGAGCTATATCAGTATTGGTGGTCCCTATACCTTTATGCTCCTGAGGTATATTTGTATCGTCAATTTCTAATTTCCCCGTCAACAATAATGCAGAGTGGCGTTACTGGTTACAGCTTCTATTTTTATTTTTAATTTTCGTTAAATATGCTATGATTTTTCTGCAAGAAATTGAAGCAATAATATCAGTATCAGGGACCTACAATTTCTGAAGGTCACTTCCTTTCACGAAGAGCCCGTGGAAGCCATAAGGAACCCGCCGGGGAAGCTTGACGGCAGCCACAATGTCAAGTTCCGGCGACTTGGCATCCATAACTATAAACTTAGATTCTCCAGCAATCTCATCATGAACAGAAGATACCAAATATCCATCATCCTCCTCTGCTTCAGGATTCTCAGTATCTCTAGCCACAAAGAACGGCTAGCCACAGTAACATCTCGGGCCATACATTCTGGTAGCCACAGTGCAGTCCTGATGCTGATCAGCTTCTGAAACATCAAGCTTAACCACCCCGGAAATCACCGGCATTGGATCACCAATTGCTGCATAAACATACCTGCTTCTTTTCGCTACATAAGCCGGATTTATCACTGCGAAATCAAGGTTCCTGGCAGAAATCGGAGTTCTAGTTACTATGCCTGTTTTTAAATCAATGCGTACTTTTTCTATCAGTGCGTGTACAAGTTCCGTTCAGTCCAGTGTATGTTCTACTGACAGTGTTTGGAGCAATTAAGACTAATGCATCATCTTCGTCCCAAGCGTTGATTGCGTGGATTAGATTGAAACCTGGCACATCAAACTACCTCATTTGAGACTCGTCTTTCGCATAGCGAGGAATGATACCTATCCTAGGTACCTTTGCCGGGTCCGTGCCAACAGGGGAGCCACCTCCGAATATCATATCCAGAGGGTTCATTCCAATCTGTATATCAGCGAAAATATCGTATTTCTTGCTGATTGCGAAGTCATGGAGGAACAATGGACGGGACAAGGAAAATATGGGCACGTCCGGCTGTTTATTTCCGTTGGCATCAAATCGGAAATATGTTAGAAATGGAGGCACTGGACCGTACTTGAAAGCGAAAGCTTCACCAGTTTCAGGATCAATCTTAGGATGGGCCGTCATGCTCATGAACAACTTCCCATCAAAATCGTAACGGCCGACGGTCTCTATATCTCCATCGGGTGTCAAACGCACAGAATAAGGCAAATCGGACTCGCCAAGCGCGAAAAGACGGTTGCCAAAGAAAGCCAAGCTCGTATTTGCCAACCCTATGCCGTTAGCCGGATTGAATTGTCCGGTAAGAATCCGAGCGGCAGAAAGAGCACCACGCGCAGCAGATGCGGTCAGACCATTAAAACCAGAAAACACATTCGGAAGAAGTGGAGCTCCAACTTGACTCTCCTTAATGTATTTGTAAGTTTTAACATATCTGCTGCAAAGTTTGGCCTTACCCTGTTTGATTCTGATGGAATGAAGCATTCCATCGCCGTCGAAAAGATGGTAAGGTCTTCTGGGAAGGTACTGCGGGTTGGGACCGTTGCGGATGTAAGCACCATCGACGCACGGTGGAAGGGTTCCTTCAATTACTTCACACTCTGTTGGAGGAAGTTCATCTATTGGAGCAAAGTTGTCTCGCAATACGTATCTTGGATCCACTGAAGGTTTCACTGGAGGGTCTATGAAGTTGTTAATGATGTCGTCGACAGCGCTCAGCATCAAATTCGGCAGGCTCAATTCGACTCGTCGTTTGGCCACCAACGGGCGGTGATTTTGGTGCATTAGTGGTGGTTTTATCAGGTAAAGGTGGCTGAGTTGGTTTAGTAGTGGTGGTGGTGGTAGGAGTTTTTGGTGGAGATAAAGTTTGAGATTTTTATTCAATTCTAACAGAAGAGACATTGAGGAGTGGAACATAAGAAGATGAGAGTGGAGAAGATTTAAACTTTGGAGTGTATAACTTGGAGAGGAAAGAGGAAGATAAGGCATCCATTTTTCTTTTTATGTTTATGTGAAGAGAGGAAAAGAACAGAGGAATTGAGCAGAAGAAAGAAGATTATTGAAATGGAGATACCAAGAATGGCGGAATGGCCATTGATTTATTGGCCAAGACAATCAAATAAATCCAATTATCCAATTAATACAATGTGATGGTGACATTGATTCTATTTCTTATAAATGTGAAGATATATTTCCTAAAACTGCTTAAGTTTCACTTGCCTTGCCTCACCATTCATGAATTGGGAGAGAAAGTGAATGAGTTGATTATGGTAAGCCATCCATCAATTGGGACCACAAGACCATTGATAAAAATCAGTGCACTGCCACATATATCACATGTTTTTGTTTTCAAGAAGAAAAATACATTTATAAAATTATCTGTGTCAATCAAATATCCATAAAAGTGTAGTTAGACAAAAGTTTGTTTGGTAAATTAGTTTGATTTTGGACCCAAAAAAAAACATATCTTAAACTTTAGGCATCAAGCAATGCTCATTCCAGGGAGCAAGTTTCAACTGAACACATGTGTGCAGTATTTCTTGCATAAAATGTCTACTTTACTGCACTGAAATTTGAATATTTGATTCGATTCATTATTAGCGACTGCTTGAATTTAAATCTATTTTAAATCTAAAAATGAAAAACAATAAGAACCCATTTATCCAATTTTTTTATTAAAAAAATTGGTGAAAGATTGGAACTTCACTTACTTTTGATTGATTCTTGAACTGAGAGTGAAATCATCGATCCCCCTGACAAATGTTAGCAAACCACTTCTAGGGATGGATAAAGAATGAATCAAAATGGTTTGTTTCGATTTATTTGGTTTGTTTGGATGGTTCGGTTTGTTTGGTTTAATACTTTTAGTTTATTTGATTTTGTAGGTTTGATTCGGTTTTTAGTTTTGAAAAGCAAAAAACTGATGAAACAAACTGGTCTTTCTTCTTTCCAATTGGTTTGTTTAGTTGAACCAGTGAACCAAACCGACCAACAGTTAACAAACCTTAATCCTCTTTGTTGGGTTCATTATATGACCGAACCGAAAATTTATCCATTCCCAGCCAATTGGCATTTGTTAGGAATATACAATCCTAAATCCAAACACCAACGTTTTATTTAGCCAAACAGTCGGTTAGCACAGAAACCCTAATCCCAAACCCCTTCCATATATAATTCACCTCACAACATTGGCTGCTGAGACGGACCAACTGAGAAAATATGCAGATCTTCGTGAAAACCCTAACTGGTAAGACCATAACCGTTGAGGTTGAATCAAGCGATACCATCGACAATGTCAAGGCCAAGATTCAGGACAAAGAAGGTATTTACTTACACTATGTTTATTCTTAACTTTATAGTGAAATGGAAAACCATGATGGCGTATTTAGTTGAATTTGTGTGGTGTTGTCAATTTTCCATAGGAATCCCTCCGGACCAGCAGAGATTGATCTTCGCTGGGAAGCAGTTGGAGGATGGCCGTAATCTTGCTGACTACAACATTCAGAAAGGTTTGTGATCAAATATGTAAAGAAAAAAAGATTGTTTCTTGTTTGATTGTTTGGATGTCATGTTCGTGAAAATTGATTGTTTTAGTTTTGTTTTTCATTTTGAGATATCTGCTTTTGATCATTTGATTGATTTCATTGCGGGTATGTCTGCGCAGAATCAACCTTGCATCTGGTTCTGAGGCTCCGTGGTGGTATTATTGAACCATCTTTGATGGCATTGGCTAGGAAGTATAATCAGGAAAAGATGATCTGCCGCAAGTGAGTTCAACTATTTTTTATTTCTTAAATATCTGAATGAACGTAAAATTTGATAGTAACAGTTTGCTTGTTCATAATTTGATAGTTACAATTTATTCTTTCATGCTGTCTGAATGGATATCTTGATTATTTTGATTTGAAATATTATTCAGTTATTGAATTTTTCGATTAAAGCTTCTTCCGGCCGTTCTTCATTATTTGTTCTGGTCTGAATATTAACTGTTATTGGACAATTCCCTAGGCTTTACTCGTTTACTTTGCTTGTTATGATGCATTGCCTGCATTCTTTAATTGATACTTTGGTGTATAATTTAGCCTAGCCTTGCTGTATGAGCTTGGCAGGTTGCTTTATTAAAGAAAGTCTTAGTACTTTGAGTTGATTTTGTTATAAGAAAACATTTTCTTAACCATGCTGAGTTTTTTTCACCAGTAGTTAAGGTGTTTTATTTTCCAGTAGTTGATCAAACATAGTGGTAATGCATGTTAAATTCTACATTTACCTAGATTAGGTTCTATTGTAAAGAGACGGGAAGTGCTGATCTTTTGGTAATTTTTCGATATACGATAGAATAATTGACAATATCAAATGTGCTGCAGATGTTATGCTCGGTTGCACCCTCGTGCTGTGAACTGCAGGAAAAAGAAGTGTGGACACAGCAACCAGGTAAATTACCTTTCTATATCTCGATGATATGCCGTCTGTGCTGTTTGTGATTCGTATGTCGATTGACGTCCATTGTCCTTTAATTGCAGCTGAGGCCCAAGAAGAAGTGCAAGTAGACTGTTTATCAGGAGACGGAAATGTTGCATTTAGAATTATATTACTGGATGTTCATCTCAGTTTTTTGTCGTATCAGACATTTTGCTGAAACCGATGTTTTCATTTGATTTTGATGTGCCATAACATGGAGATAATAGAGTCTAAATGCTTTTTGCTGTGTCATCTTCGTGTAATCTTGAAAGAGTTTATTACAATCTTATTGTGTTGGAACATTTAGCCACCATTAGCCATGCTCAATTTGTAGAATTCCTGCATGGTAATATGATTGAAAGTGGGTTGGTTGATATTTTCTGGTAAAAAGAATGTTGAAAGATTAACTCTCGACTTTACTCGATGACAAAAGAATAATACGGTTGAACAGGAGTTGCTTAAAAGAAACTGGTGAAACAAGATTTCTTGTTCAATCTCTGTCTTGAAAGCAAACAAGCTTTCATGACTTGAATTGATGTTTTCCAGTTATTCATCTTGTTTATCTCTACTTAGAATGTCTTGCATTTTGATCCACCTCTGAAGCTCAGTAGCATGTCTGTAATGTTTATCTGTTCAAGTCAAAGTTGTAAGTTTCAGTGAGTACAGAAGAAATAACAAAACTACATAGGTGATAGGAAACATTCATACCTTGTCTGGAAAACATTTTGTATCATTTTCTTCGGGGATTCAAGTGCTGCATTTTCTAGCTGAAGCAACTCCGCGGAACAGAGGCGCCAGCCAAGAGCGCGCCCAAATTATCCTCTGCTTGTTTTACTGTCTTAACTCCTGGTATTGGGATGGCACCGTTGCAGATGCACCAGTTTATTGCAATCTGCAAATACAGTTTCCGGTATCAAGACATCTATGGCACCGATGATGCCTTTTAATACATAGAAAGGGCAATATATAGGGCATTAACAACTGATAAAAAGATCATTAATTAGTTTAGGGAAGCAGTTTTTCATTGTTGCTCCTTCAAATCATTCCCCATCAAGCAAATATGATGGAATCTTTTCATTCCATGTTCATTATTCTTAGCACTACAAGCTCATTATTTAGTTTAAGCATTGCTGATTAAGGTATAGACAGGCGAGATACACTAGCTATATGTCGCTCAAGAAATAGAAATGAGATAGAATACCTGTGGCAAAGTTTTGCGCCTTTTTTGTGCAATTTCTCTCAAAGAGCTTAACAAAGGCTCTAATCCAGAAAGAATTTGGTTGAACAGAAACGCCCTGAGAAAGGAAAAATTGTCTCAGCTAAAGTTTATAGGTCATAAAGCAAAAGTTAGCAAAGTTGATGTGGAACATCTTTTATCAAACACAAACTGACCTGGGTCCAAGGGGAAGTCTAGATGACGTATACTTCCCGGTAAGCATTCCAAGTCCAAGAGGACTATAAGCAATCAACTTGATTCCCAGACTGTCACATATGTTCTTGATCTCCATCTGCTCTTCTCCCATGATTAGTAAAGAAAACTGCACCTGTAATTATGGTCATTTTGAATATCAATCAATGGTTGAAATAAGTCACAAGCAATAAATAACAATAACAGTGAAATGATGTCTATGACATACTGAAGAGTTTCCAAGATTTCCACAATAATTTATATCAGTACAATATATAAGGAATTAAACTCGTCATCTCTTAGTGCTGAAGACAACTTCAGTACCAATGAGCTACAAGCCCATTGGTACAATATCTATAATCTTGTTTTCTATGTTACGGTCATTTCATGGTCTTTACCAATTCATTGACATCCTAAATATGCATGCGG
>CAODLS010459994.1:0-13200 GCA_948243855.1 Flueggea neowawraea | reverse complement strand
GTCAAGGACAGTCCATTTTGTGCGATACCCTTTGTGTCTATAACAATTGATCCGAATCAAATGAACTTATGGCTCAATCTAAGCACTTGGTTCCAAAATGATGACTTTACACCCTTCAAAACTGAATTTGGGGAGGAATTGTATCAGAAAAGTCGGACCGAGACAAGACTGGATCGTTTGGTGAATGAATGCACAGCTTGTGACAGCAGGTTGGTTAGCAAAGTGGTGGTTAGCAAGTGCAAAGAGGTGTTTGAAGGGTTGAAGTCATTGGTAGATGTTGGTGGTGGCAAAGGAATCATGTCTAGGGCTATTGCCGATGCATTCCCTGACCTGGATTGCACTGTGCTTGATCAACCACATGTTGTTGCTGGCTTGCAAGGCAAAGGAAATTTGAAATATGTTGGAGGGGACATGTTTGAAACAATTCCTGCCGCAGATGCGGCTCTTATCAAGGTAAATGCGTAACTCTTTTTCGAGCTATGATGTTTTCTGCCGCCCGGACTGTACTTACACTTTTTTTTGATAAGTGGACTCTATTTACACTTGGACATTATCCAGAATTTATATATTTAATAGGAAATTTAACCTTTCATATTTTAACTTACCTACGTTTTTTAAAAAAAAAAACTAAAACCATTTATATATTAATTTTGTTAGATTAATTTAACATAGAAGCAGCGCTCTTTTTTGTCAACTCAGTTAGGCTGACTCAACAAAAAATAAAGTTTGACAATGCTCGAAACGTGTGTTTTGATAAGTGATTTTATTTGTTTCTACTGAGAATTAAACTCACGATCTTTTAGTATCAAGGATGACTCTGATATCAATAAACTATTAGTCCATTTGCTCAAAATATGCTGTTAGTACATGATATAATTATAACTTTTACATATGTACTTTCAATTTTCTACCAATTAGTGATTGTGATGACAAATGAAAATCAGTGGGTATTGGTTGACTGGGACGACGAGAGTTGCCTGAAGATACTGAAGCGATGTAAAGAGGCAATAACAAGTGAAGGCAGAACAGGAGGAAAGTTGATAATAATTGAGATGGTAATGGGGCATAAGAAGTGGAATGATAAGGAGTCAATTGAGACGCAACTCTTATTTGATATGTTAGCCATGGCCATTATGGGTGGAAGGCAGAGAACTGAAACTGAGTGGGCTAAGCTCTTCTTTGATGCTGGATTTAGTAGCTACAAAATATATCCTATCCTTGGCATAAGAGCTCTCATCGAAGTCTTTCCTTGAATGATAAAAGTTTCATTTGTAATAAAGTTCGGGTGCAATACTAAATAAAATCTAACCACCAGGCAGCCTTGTGGTCATGTATAATTGCACTCGCTATTAAGGGATCAAACTGTCGTAGTGTATAATTGTACTCGCTATTAAGGGATCAACTATTAGATTCCCAGTAAAAGTTGAAGTAATATGAAAATACTAAATAGAATTTATAAATATTTCACTGTTAAGAGATGATAATTTTTACTTTTTATTTATCGTAGCCGTCTCATATCTGAACTATAATGTGAGCAAATTGGTGATGAACATTGACCTTTTAAAGACCTTTCAAAGTAGGTAAATATATTTTATGAATTGATCGTTGGAAGTTGAATGTAAAATTAAAATTTAATAGAAATTAAGACGGTGGACTTAAGCGGTAGGTCTCAAAAAGAAAAAAGAACGAAACTGAAAGTTTCATAAAATGACAAGAAGTTTCAGACTCATATGTACCAATCGAACAGCATTATTTTTCAATAGCTTAAAGGGCTGTGTCTGGTACGGGCACTATTTTTTATTTTATTTTTATTTTATTGTTGAGAAAAATAATTTAAATTTCAATTAATTTTAGATTATATATGAATAAATAATATATATAGAGAGATATATAGATATAGTTATAAATTTTATTTATTAAGATAAAAGAAGTAGAAAACAATTTCTTTATTATATATTAAGTATACTATAATGTTTTTAAAATAATATCCACATACCACATTTGTTTGACATACATATTAAGTATACTATAATTTTTTTGAAAATTTTTCTTCATTATATCAATTGAATTAATTGATCTTGTGTTAGAAAGAATAATCTTTTATATTTAGGCCCAAAAGTTTCTGTTTTGTATAATTTATAAAAAGTAAAAGATTTGAAGTGTTTCATTTTTTATATTTAACAAATAATTAGATGAAAGAATGATAGAATATATTTTATATTTTTTTTACTGTACAATGACTAACTTAAATGAACAAAAATATTATTTTGTGATCATAGTAGCTATTGATCATAGCTTCCACTAACAACAACAGTTTTAGTATTTTTTTTATTTAGCTAATTTTTTTTTATGGCCTCAAATGCATCATTTATATTATTTTAAGACAATTATTTAAAACTATAAATTTTTGAAAATTTTAAAATTTTAAAAAATATACTTATTTTCCTTGAAGTTTCATAATTAACATTTAATTTAATTTTTAATAATATATCATTAAATGAAATTAACTCACTTTAAATAATTAATAAATCTATACATAATAAAATCACATTTAATGTATCCAATAAATACCAATTAAATTATTTATATAAAAAACTATTCAAAAATTATGAATTACAAACAAAAAAAATAAAAAAATCAATGGAAAATTTTTAGAAAATGTCTCTTAAATTTTCTCTTTATATGAATTCATATATTGTATTAGTTTCAGGGTCCGCGCATGGTGCGGGCTTATTTTCCAGGATATTTTGTAATTTTAATTAGTGTGTGGGTGAATAATAACACTGAGAAGAATTTAGTTATGGTCGTTGAGTTCTATGTTGCCTGCTTTGGAATATGGTTTAAAATTTAGATATTGTTAGTTATCAGAGTGTTTTTGTTTGAGATATTTTACAATTGTGTTGAAGTGAATTAAAAGACAATAGTAATATTTGTAATTATATAATATAAGTTAAACATGGATGTGAAACTTACCTTTCAAACTTAGCATGGACGTGAGAGACGTGAAGGTAGAAGAAAAACCCTTTAACCAATCTTGAACTCTTAAAATATGGAATAAAAAAATTAAATATATTGATTTTTTAATTTAAAAGTCAATGATCTTTAGAAGAAGTTAAAGAAGATATCTGTGGAGTATAAACTCACCCTTTCACATCAGGAAAAAATAAAAAATATCTATGACATTGTCAACTTGGAGGATTGACCATTTGGTGCAATACTTTGGTCCAATTTTTTTCACTGTTTTCTTCAAATAGATATAACATTTTATTGCAAAAACACTTACAACATTTTTAATATAACGAAATCTAAATTTACATTTGTTATTATTAACCAATATTTTTTTATTATTAGCCTCACAAAACAGGATATCAATCTCTATAATAATTCTAAAAAATCCGAATGTCTTTAAGGTTTGAACCAAACCTTTTTTGTTTTAGATGTGTATATTTACCAATTGAGTTATCCAGTCTCGGCTTATTATTAACCAATATGTCCCAACTGTTTCTTAAGTTTTATTAACTGATGAGAATTGCTCCTTTATACGCGAGTACTATAGTAACACACGAGTACTGTAGTAGCAGTAACAGCAAGATAAGGAACCTAACAACTAATCAGATAAGAAATAGAGCAATAATAATTTAAGGATAATGGCTTTTTTGTTACACATGATAGTAAAGCAAGACTCATATTGCCGATAGATCTCTAACACCCCGCTCAAGCGGATGCCGGAGGTGATCGAAGGCGGAGCTTGTCACGCAAAAGGTAGAATCGATCTTTGGGCAAGGCTTTGGTGAAGATATCAGCAACCTAATCAGGACTGCTAAGAAAATGAACATGAATTGTCCCTTTGGCAGCCTGTTCACGGATAAAATGATAGTCAATCTCGATATGATTGGTGCAAGCATGGAAAACCGGATTGGACGTGAGATGAATGGCCCCAATGTTGTCACACCACAAGGTGCAAGCAGTTGGCATAGGAAACCAAAGTTCATCAAGGAAGGAAGTGATCCATGTAACTTCCGCAGTGGCATTGGCTAGAGCCAGGTATTCGTTTTTGGTAGAGGACCGAGCAATAGATGGTTGCTTTTTGGCAGACCAAGAAATCAGATTTGTGCCTAAATAGACAGCAAATCCAACAACCTTCCCAATCAGAGAAACACTGGAGTTGAAGTTTGTCCAGATCTGAAATGAAGAGGCCGTCAGCAGGTGTATGTTTGACAAAACGGAGGAGGCGTTCGCCACCTTCCAATGGTCAACTGTGGGACAATGCATGACAATTCACAGACTAGGCAATATCTGAGCGAGTAAGCGTAAGATATTGAAGTGCACCGACAACACGGCGATATAAAGCTGTATAAAAAAAATGGAACGTCTATCTTAGTAAGCGGAGGCAAGAAGACCATTGGGGTTGGACAGGAATTGGCAGCAAGCATGATTTCAAATAGAAAACACATCACTTTTATTCTTTAAGAAATAAATCCAACAAAAACAAGTACAATCATCAACGAGAACAAAAACATAACGATGACCATTTATTGACAACACTGGGAAGGTCCCCAAAGATCACCATGAATGATTTCAAATGAAGCACAACCTGAATTATGAACAGTGACAAGAGGAACTCTAGCAACTTTCCTAAGGGCACAGGATGAACAAGGAGGAGCAGAAGAAGACATACTCGGCAACTTAGACTCTTTGAGAATATGAGAAACAGTATGATAGTTCGGGTGACCTAAACGAACATGCCAGCCATCGAAGAACAATTTTTTCGTAGAAAAGGCTTGCTTGGTTGGATGTAGAGCATAGATGCCATTTTCACTGGGGGCCTCGCAGCAGAGTTTTGTGAGTGACATGATCCTTAACAACAAAATGAGTTGGCCAAAATTCAAAATAGCAAGAATTGTCAGTAGTGAATTTTCAAACAGACAAACCATTTTTGACAATTTTGGTAACATGAAGGATATTGTTAAGGTGAAGTGGACCATAGAAAAGGGGAAGAGAGTTGTTACCAGTGTGTGAGATGTTAAGCCCTTCACCATCACCAACATGTAATTGATCAGATCCACGATATTCCTCGGCAATGTTGAGGTCGGCCAAATCCGATGTAATGTGATAGTTAGTAGCCGTGTCAGGATACCATGTGGGACCAAGATTGCGAGGTGACGCCATTGGTGATCCATAGGAAAAATTTTGCCTGAAGGAGTGAAGGTTGTCGAGATTGTGTAGCGGCAACGATAGTGATATGATGTGTGATTGCATAATCCACAAATCTGACATGGGCCGCATGGTCTAAATGAATTGAAGCTAGGCCAAAAAGATCTTGGATTTCCAAAAGCCAATGCATTAAAGGAATTGAAATTGGGTCTTGGTGATGATTGTTTGTTCGCAATAGAAGAAACTGATTTCTTCTAAACCAGATTAGCAATAGGTGTCTCCTGTGAACTTTTAATTAGAATCTTATATGCCACTAGCTGACTGTGTAATTCAAAAAAGGAGATCGGTTCCATTTGAAGGTTTAATGCAGTGATGATAGAGTGAAATTCACTCCCTGTGTTGCGATACACAATTGCATTAAACTCTGTTGAAGAAAAAGGTCGACCAACTGCTTACAACTCGTCTGCAAGGGCTTTAGCCTTCTGTAAATATTTTGTGACTGACATGTCATTTTTCTTGAGTTCTTGCAATTCAATGTGACTGGTATCGAGGTGCCGAACGGATGCCGAGTGTCAAAATATATCTGTAAGATAAGCAAAGGAAATAGACAAGACAGAAAAGGGGGTCAGAACCCAGTGAGAAAACAACACTCCAGATTGCCTCATACGTGTCTCACAAAGACCATTTTGAAAACCATTCAAAATACCGCACACGTATAGACTTATATAGTATAGTATACACACTACATATTTAATAGCTTTCAGAAATCATTTTTCTAAAACGTTCGCATCGAGAGCAGAGGTCATACAGTCAGACATATCAGAGTATATATATATATATATATATATATATACTATAACAGACTCAGAGTATGGGACCAAAAACAGACAAAATAGTAATGTGGACTCTGCCACCAGACAGAACAGAGCATTTATCTGGCCGGATACATGGTCACCCCTTTACCCGGGTAACTAGGGTCTTTACAGAACATTGATATATCAAATGTTACATACCTCGTAACTAGGTAACCCATATCAGAATATATTATATAAGAATAATATAACAGACATTCATGCAAAATAGATTTTCATATTTTATATTTTTACAGAAGAATATATATATATATATACCAAAAATATATATTATCAGAATAAAAATGTTGGTTATTACAAACCACATAAGTCCGATTAATAATTAGTCAAATAATTATTAGTCAGATTTCATGTCATATCCCGACACAACAAAAACTATATAAAGTTTAAAGACACAGCAAATGTGTCTGAAACTATTATTTCACCCACCTAGAATCCAAAGCAAAGGACCCAGTCAAGCATCACTGGTAGGTGGCTGGTCGTGCTAGCAGGAACAGAAAGCTGGAACAAATAAATATATCACAGACATCAGAAACAAAATATTGGTATTGTGACGGTACTGAATGCATGATATGTAATGCAAGTGCAGACACTCGATCTACGACGAAAATCCTATTTCAGTCGAAGATCTAACTTTGAAACCTTGAAAATTGAAATCTATGAGAAATTCCAGTTGAGTTCCTAAATTTGTAAAATTACTTTTTGGTCTCTGGGATTGGCAAATTATAACCTAGTACCTAAAATATTTAAAATTTATTATTTGATCCTCAAAGTATTTTAAATTTATTTTTAAATCCTCAACTTTGCTAAAATTACAATTTTAGCCTTCATTCCTCAAAAATTACAAATTTATTCAAACTTTCCTAAAATTACAAAAACATATTTCTACTTTTCAAAATTATAAATTTGATACAACTTGTAAAATATCAAGTTCAGTCCCTACAAAAATTTCCAGAATTTTGAACAATAACGCTTTGGTCCTTTTCACTCAAAACTACACCAAATGGTCTCTAACCAATGAAACCCGATTTTTCCTCCATTTTTCTCAAATCAAAACAACATCCTTATGTCCTCCAACAACCCAAGAACTTGCAAATCATCCCCAGCATTTCCAGAAATCAACAACAAACCAAAACAGTCCACAAAGTGTGATTTAACCAACCAAAACTTCAACAAAATCCCCACCCAATTCATCACTTCAACTCTCCTCTATTGGACGTCATAACCCATTAAAAACAAACCCAAACACATCTAAAACTTTCCTATAAATTGTGCCAAACCGACTCAACATCCATGAACAAAACCCAAAGCAACATAAACTAAATTTGAAAAATGAAGGCAAAAATGGACTTACGAGAGAGAGTGTTTTCTTACCTTGTTTCAATGAGGAAGACGAAGGAGAGGGAGAGAAACGTGAAGAGATCTTCACTGGATAAGAGTTGTAGGAGTGTTGAAAAAAAGAAAAAATGAAGAAAAAAGAATAAGTATGGGGGGAGAAAAGCGTGTGCAAAGTCTGGCAAAAATCAAGGTTGTTGGCTAAGGTATGGTTGCATTGACTTGGTGGCTCAATTGAAAACGGCGTCATTTCTAGGTTGGCAAAGCACAGCAACACGCAGACGACACACGGAGCCAGTGAAAGATAGCAACTCGGACGACGCGTCGTTTCGCGCAGAAGCAGCTCCACAATACACGAACGACCGAGATATCACACGAACGACAGCGTCAATAATACCATACGACCTGTCGTCTATCCCACACACCCAAACGACCAGTCTTCCATCATTCTTTATAATCCGATTTTATTTTTTATTTTTAACTAATTTCCACTTAATTAATTACTCTAATCACTTCAATAATTTCATAAATCAGCCAAATAAATTTTCAAAACATAATTTTTAATTTTCCAACATTACATTTTTTTAAAATTAATTAAAAATTAATAAAAATTAAGGGGTATTACAAAAAGGATATAAAGTACACATCTATAAAAGGACCATAACTCCTCCCATTTTCTTGTGTAGTTAAATGAAGTTCGAAAGACAACAAAGGAGGGCTAAAAAACACGTTTTTTGAATATTGAAAGAGATATAGAAGAGGACAAGAAGGAGAGTCTAGAAGAATTCAACAACAGGCAAGAGTTCTTTTCTTCGTTCATCCTTGCCCTTGTTCATAAGTTTGTTTATTTCTTGTGAATTATTTTTAGATTTGAGTATGGATTGTGAAATTTTCATTAGGAATTTACTCTTGAAACATCTTGTTGATGCCAATCTTCTAGATTTAGTATACTCTTTGCGATGATTATTGTTCGTAAAGTTCTAATTTTGATTGAAAAATAGGATTGGATAATTTGTATTATGCCTTCAACGAGAATTGTTACATACCCAAAAACATTGATGTTAGCCCCAAGGTTTTTACTTATATATAGATTTTGATGATTACAAAACAAAAAGAAGAATTAAATAAAATCGTTAAAGCTTTCATTTAGATGAAATTGATTCTTGGGCTAATTTGACATTTATCTTATATAATTTGACCACTTGTGAAGATTGAAATTGTGTTCTATCGAAAATTGAAAGCATCAAGAGAAATCTAGTAAAAACATGCTTGGCCGGAGAATATTGGTGAGAACTTCTAATGTCAGTTATGTTAAGATTAGAACTTCTATCAAAAGAACAACTAACACTGATAGTTTCAATTCAAAAAGGAACAACGGTCACAAAAATTTTTCTAACGACTCCAAATCTGCTACCATGGTCAAGAGGACATCTTTGGCTATAAATAAGTCTCAAGAAGCTCAAGAAGAGCATAACAACCTGATCTCCATTTGCATATTTCTTTCTAGAGCTAATCTTCTTATTTTGCTTGTCTTAAACTAGTTTCTCACTTTGAGCTTAGATTTACAAATCTTTTTGAGAGAGTATTTTATACACATTCTTATAATGTTATTAAGTGTTTTAAGGTCCCTTAACACCTGTGATGTTAGAGATTTATAAAGGTTTTCATCCACCTATGAAGATTGAAGTGTAGGAGGGTAACCCTTGGAAGCAAGTTGGTGTACTATTTCGAAGAGGAAGATAGTAAAGAAAACTTTCAAGTTGATACTTGAAGAGTAGACGTAGGCTTGGTTGAGCTGAATCACTATAAATCTCGAGCTTGATTTCTCTCTTCTTTAACTCTTTATATTATATTGCTATAACTTTACATTTTTATATCATTCTATTAAATCAAACAATTTTAGTGCATTACTTTAGGTCAAGAAAAGAATTTCAAAAATTTAACCAAGTTTTGAAAAATCAATTCACCCCCACCTCTTGGTTTGTGGACTTGATTATGGTCCTTTTCGGTTAACATCATTTATCTCATTTTAATGGTGTAGATTGATTTAAAATCAATCTAACGGCTATAAAAATGCCAACACATTAAAAGTGTATGTGCAACATAACCACTTTTTAATGTGTTGTCACTTTTATAACCGTCGGATAAGTTTAAAACTAATTGTGACCTTTAAAAGGATGTAAATGACACATCTATAAAAGGACCATAACTCCTCCCTTTGGTTTGATCGATAATCGAGTTGATCGATAATTGTAGAGAGATCACAATTGTTGGTTGATTGCCCTAAGATCTAAGTAACCATTAGATGCATACATTCTGGAAAATGCAAGGCACAAAAGAGACTTAAGAAGAGCAAAACACCAATCAAAGGAAAATAAGGAAGAAGGTAAAAAATTGGCCTAGTATTAGACACTCATGGAGTATGTGAGGCCAGGTTTCAATCCTAACTAAAAAAGTATTGAACGATCATCATTGAATGCCAAAAACTATGAGATTAAGTCGGCTTTCTTCTAAATGATTTAATCAAGTGTCTAATTCCTTAGGTTGGCAAAATGAGGGTCTGAACGCCCACATTGCTAATCTTTTGGAAATCTGCTACACATTAAAATGCAATGGTGTATCCGATGATACAATAAGGTTGCATTTATTTCCCTTCAATTTAAGAGATAGAGCTAAGGCATAGTTGAACTCATTGGCTCTAGGCTCCATTAACATATGGGATCAACTTGCACAAGCCTTCTTAGCAAAATATTTTCCTTTGGGGAAAACAATAATGATTATTAAGGAGATTAACACTTTTCAACAATCGGAAGGAGTCCTTTTATGAAGCTTGGGAAAGATTCAACGAGTTGCAAAAGAGTTGTCCACAACATAATTTTCCTAGAGAATTGTTGCTACAAACATTCTATAATGGAGTTAATCGCACTACAAGAGGCACAATTGATGTAGTGGCAGATGGTTCATTGATGAGAAAGACGGTTGATGTCGCATATGATCTTCTTGAAGAGATGACAACAAATAATTCTCTATAGGCAACGGAGAGGACTAAGACACCGATAAAGGAGCAAAAGAGAGTTGTTTCTTTCGATCGAAGAAAAAGTAACTAAATTATCCAAGCAAATAAGAGATATGAGAGTGGGCCTTCAAATCAAGCCATTCGAAATCCATCTGAGCTATGTGGTCAAATTGGACATCTTTCTAGAAATTGTTTCTTAAGAGGAGTAGCAAATGAGGGACAAGTCAACTTTGTGAGGGTTCAACAAGGATGGATTAATAGTCCCTATTTCAAGGAAAACAAAGGGTAGGGGAAAAAAAGAAGAAGAAATAAGGCTTTAATTAGGGAGTGATTTACCGGAGAGAAAAAAAGGGAGGAGGAAGACAAAAGATCTGAAAGAGAAGAAGAAATCTTGAGGAACCGTTATAGAGAAAAGCTAGGAGCATGTTTAGTTTGAAAAAGTACTTTTATTTTCTCTCCTCTTCTATTTTCTTTTCTGCCACTATTTTCTAAAAAAATAAAAAACATTTAAAAATATATAAGTTTTCTAATTTAAAAAAAACAAAATTATATGTTCAAACTCAACAATTTTGTTTATAGAAAATAAAAAATTGGAAAACAATTTTTTCTATTTTATATTTTAAAAATAGAAAAACTAGGAGCATGTTTAGTTTGAAAAAGTACTTTTATTTTCGCTCTTCTTATGGGCAAAGTGACCGCATTGAAACAAATCAAAAACTTTTGTGACCTTCCTGTAGCATTTTTTCTTTTGTAACCAAATCTAAGTAAACCAAAAATTTTTGTGATCACCGATATTATTAACCTCTTAGATAGCCAATATGTTCAAATTTTCCTGGAATTCGTGGAGCTACGTATATGAAATGTACGACGTTGGCAGGATTATACCACTCATTCCAAAACCTTTTAAAAAAAAACGTCTTAGAGTTTCTCTCTACGGTTTTCTATAGAGATACTTATCAACACTTATTTTTTATATTAGAGACAATACAAGTTTTGTCATAAACATTTTCATCATCATTATCTTAATTACTTCCATGAAGTAGATTAATTAAGAGACAATTACGTCCTATATACTTTGTTTATTTCTATTTTAATTTTTACAACATCCTTTTAAAAAAATAATTATTTTAACATAATTTTAAGATTATCTAATCTAATATACAACACTCACACATTTTTAATTTCTTAAATACAACAATATTAATACCTCTTTTTTCATTTCTCTCTCCTCTCTCTTCTCTTTAACTTATCTGTCTCTTTCTCTTCACTCTCCCCCAACGAATTCTCTCTTCACCTCCTCTCCTTTTGTCTTCCCGATCACTTTCTCCTCCTCCCTCTCATATTGGGCCTTCGTCTCCCATGCCTCCTCCACCTCCTCCTTTTAGTTTTTTCGTTCGCTCGTTCTCTCTCCTCTCTCCCCCTCCGACTCGATCTGTTCCCCTTCGGTCTTCCTCGATTGTCCTCCAATCTTCCTCAATTTTCCTCCCTCTCTCTCCCTATCCTCCAACGTGGTGTGAACGAGAATGAGATTGAGACTGTGGCAGCGAACAACGTAGAGAGAGAGAGAGAGAGAGAGAGAGAGAGAGAAAGGGTGGGACATGAATGTTAGTTAGCACTGAACTAAAGAGAGAGAGATAGAGAGATATGCTATCTGTAATATCCCATAATTTTGTAGTTATTTTTGGAGAATTATATTTGGGGTAATTAGTTGGAATAATTATTTTGGATAATTTGGGAAATTATTTGAAATTTTATTTTTGGTAATTGAAAGGTATAAATTTTATATTTTTGATGTTAATTTGGTGAATTATGAAGATTAGGGGTAAATTGGGAAGTATTTGATTTAAGTGAAAATAGTGAAAAAAATAGAAGGAAAACTGGAAATCGAAACCGAACGACAGATCGTTTGTTTTGAGTTGTATACGACCTGTCGTTCGTCGTCGTTTGCGTGCGTTAAACTGTTAATTACACGCGTTATTTTGTAGCAGTCGACGACAAGTCATTCGTCATCGTTTGCGTGCGTTATTCTGTTGTTTACGCACGTAATCGCTTCAATTCTCAACAGTAACCAAAATGACGTCGTTTTGCTCTGCAGAATTTTCATATAAACCCGAAACCGACACCCTCTCTTCATTTCAACATTTCTCTCTCGTTTTTCATCCAAATCTGACGAAATTTGTTTAATTTTTCTCTCAAGACATTCCTCTATCATATTTGAGGTTTTTTTACCATTTATTTTCCATTTTTGACTTTGTTTTATGCTCATCTTTGCTGCTGTTCAGGTTTGACCGAAAATCATAAGTTTGATGAGCTAGGGTTTCAATTTTGGCTGGGTTTTTGGGTTGATTTAGAGTTTTTTATGATAGATATATGTATAAGAAACAATAAGGAACATAGATTTGATTGGATAGATGATGAAATCATGGATTTTCTTATATGATCCAATTTGGTCCGAAAATGGAAAGTTTGATTTGAATGGTTTTAGATGGCTTTGGTTGAAACCAATGATGAAAATAGACTCCAAGGATGATTCTAAGTGGATTGGTAGGATCGAAATATTGAATTTTACTCGAAACGGAATTTAGTGCATTTTTGCAAAAATTCTTGTCGCAGGGACTTCGGTGAAAATGTTAGTTTTTGATTTTGATTTGTTTTGAGGAAGAAAATGTTAGATTTATATTTTTAAGGATTTTTAGGGAATTTATGAGTATTTAAATAGTTGGGAGGTATTCATTTGCGAGTAGGACATTTGCATTGCATTGCACTCATAAATTAGGTACGGCCACAGTACCATATATATTGATGTTGTTATGTTGTATTTGT
>CAODLS010459984.1:0-17333 GCA_948243855.1 Flueggea neowawraea | reverse complement strand
GAGGGTATTGATTTGACTCATAACCCTGAGTTCACAACCTGTGAGTTTTATATGGCTTTTGCTGACTACAATGATTTGATGGAACTCACTGAAAAAATGTTGAGCGGTAAGTTTCAAAATTTGAATGCTTCAGAATATTTTCTTTCAAGTTATTGCACTATTTATTCTCTGCAACAATGTTTGATTTCCATTTAAACAAATTTTACTTGTATTAGGAATAGTCAAGGAACTTACAGGTGACTACAAAATTAAATATCATGCAAATGGGCTTGATAAAGATCCAATTGAGATTGATTTCACACCCCCTTTTAGGTTTGCATTGCTTGTGGATTTATATGTAAGTTTCGGCATCATCAGAGATGACTTGGGCGTAGTTTAGCTGATGTTTAACTGTTGCAGGAGGATAGACGTGATTGAAGAATTGGAAAAGATGGCTAACTTGAATATACCGAAGGACCTTGCCAGTGATGAAGCGAACAAATATCTTTTGGCTGCATGTGAGAGATATGAGGTCAAATGCCCTACTCATACAACAGCTCGATTGTTGGACAAAGTATGATACCCTTTTGTCTAGTTATATCTTTTCTCATTTTCCTTTTTTTTCTTTCCATATCGCACTAATGGTATAGCCTTTCTTTATCTGAGTTCGTGCACCATTTCCTTCTCCTTCCTGTTCCTGTGTTATCAAAACTCTTTCAGGACAGTTGCAGTACTTTGTGTATGAAAATTGTTATACTATGATAAACCTTATATCACAATTACTATGGTGCACAGACTCTATACATATTGAGTTTTTGTTTTTCTTTATGGGTTAAAAATTGGTCAATTTTTCACGTCGACCAAATTCAAGATAGATCTATGTTAGTATTCATGTTTATGTCTGATCTTGCAGCTGGTGGGACACTTTCTGGAAGAAACGTGTGTAAATCCAACCTTCATCATTAACCATCCTGAGATTATGAGTCCTCTTGCAAAGTGGCACAGATCGAAGCCAAGTTTGACTGAACGTTTTGAGTTGTTTATTAACAAGCATGAACTAATTTTTTCTTACGTTTTGGATATATGCTGTTCTTTGAAGCCCTGAATGGATTCTTTTTCTTCCGCTTCCTTTTTAAATATTTCATCTTATGGTTAGTTCTTGAACTTGCCAGCTCTGCAATGCATACACCGAATTGAATGATCCTGTTGTACAATGCCAGTGATTTGCTGAACAGCTCAAGGTATCAGAGTACTCATTTATGTACAACTCAGGATTGACAATTTTATGTTAATTTTATTGAAATTTTATGTAATCCATTATTTCAATTCAGGATCGACAATCTGGTGATGCTGAAGCTATGGCTCTGGATGAAACATTCTGTACGGCTCTAGAGTATGGATTGCCTCCAACTGGTGGATGGGGAATGGGTATTGATCGGCTGGCTATGTTGTTAACTGATTCTCAGAATATCAAGGTATATCCCTTAACTCTCATTTTATCCTGTTCGCATCTTTCTGTGCAGATGTGTATGTGCCCCTGCATGTGCATACTATTATACGTTTGGTGCACATTACTCAAGATTTTTTCTATTAAGATACTAGTTTCTGTGACTAACTTTTTTTTTCTTCGCATTTGGGGTGATAGGAGGTACTTCTGTTCCCTGCCATGAAACCTCAGGACGAACTTCCTGTTAAAGGTACTTTGATACTTGTACCTGTGTCTGGTTTACTTTTGACTATTCATTGTAAGCACTAGAAGATATGAGTTTAAAGTCTCCTACACATTCGCCATAAGATATCATGCATACTGCCTCCAGCGATGACGGTTTCTTCTATGTGGCATTTTTCTTGAAATTTACGTTTTATTTTTCTTGTGCAGCTTCTGTTCCCGCCATGAAACCTCAGGACGAACCTCCTGTTAAAGGTACTTAAATACTTGTACCAGTGTCGTGTTTACTTTTGACTACTCATTATAAGCACTAGAATGCATCTTTCACGAGTTTAAATGTCTACTACACATTCACCATAAGATATCATGCATATTGCCTCCAACGACGATGGTTTCTTCCATGTTGCATTTTGCTTGAAGTTTACACTTTTATGTTTCTTGTACAGCTTCCTAGATAGTTCGAGAACTCTTTCGATTTGAGCTCCATTTCATGCGGAAGCCAATCTTACAAGGTGGACTAGTCCCCTATTCACGATTGTTCCATTTTTTCTCTCGCAAGTCACCTTTATTTGGGGTATATAATTTTCGTTCATGTTGCATGAAAGCTATTGAAATTCGCGATACAGTACAAACCACAAATGTATGAGACATCCGAATCAACTTCTTAATCTGATTTAGATAGATGATTATTCAAACCAAACTTTATTTTTAATTTATGTTCATGAATAGGAATATTTGGTATGTTTTTGGTACTAATGCTGTCGAGAGATGCAAGGCATCCATTGGGATTGTTGTTGGAGAACGTATTATAATGGATAGTAAAATTTTTTATGCATTCTGTAGCCAGATCCCATAGTTGATTTGAGTTTTAGGTAACAATGCGATTTAAAGTGATGTAACGTTTTGTGGTTCAGTAATGGAAAATATTAAATTTTTTTGGTTCAAAATTGTGGTAATTTAAATTGTTGAATACAAAAATGTGGTGTTAAGTTTATGTTTTGGCAAGTTTTCAATTAGCAATTTTATACTTCCATAAAGATAAATGATCTTTCATTTTTTATTTGTCCTAATGTACAGGTTTGTTTCTGTTTTTAGATTAATGATTATAAGAAATTAGACCAAATTATAGTATACATTATATGAAAGTTTGGAATTGGTGAGATAACGTGGAGGGTATATTAGGAATTTTTTTTACAATTAAATGTTTTTAACTAATCAAACTAATTTTTTTTAATCTGCATAAAAAAATATTGTGGTATATTTTTATGGGACGGAGGGAGTATAAGATATTAATTTTTATATAAATTTGTTGTGTTTAAATTGCTAAATTAATGGAGTATAATTTAAGTTAAAATACGTTTCCTTTTTTATTTGATATCTTTATTTATTTTTAGTTTCTTTTGTAATTTATTTTTGATATATTCAATTTTTTTAAGAGTAATAACTTGACTATTACAATTGACACGAATATGGTGTCTGTAGGTGTAGTTGTTCCGTGGCTATGGGGGATGGCATAATTTTGATAGGGGGCATTTTAGTTTATTAAATGATGTTCACTCACTAAACTACTTGAAAGCGGATTAGGTTGGGATGTGGATCATAATTAACTCAATATGGTACGAGTAATGATTTTTGTTACCGTTATAAATACAGGTAAACACGGATAATGAGTATGAGCCTAAGATACGGATAAAAATATTGTCATATCTCAACTATTTTCATCTTTGCTCTATATGGAGCTTCAAGCAACGTAAAGCCTACATAAGAATTTTGTTCACTCATTGCTAAGTGACAGCAAATCTTCCTTCTTAGTACGCTTTGGTAAATACAATGAAACGATAATTTGGAAATTAATCAGCACAAGGAAGGAGTACAAATGGTACAAATCCAAGATTATGGAAAAGTGAAATCCAAATGCAAATCTTTCATGAGAACACCAAATTACCAATGCAAGTCGAAATATCACAGCAGCATAATGATCTAAAAGAATGAGGTTACATTTGAAGAACCAAAACTAGAAATTATTTAGCACTTCCCTTTAAGTCTGAAAGAAAATGTACGCAGGCTTATAAGAGCATCTTCTAGCCTCTTCTGTGCATCTGGATCAATTAGGTTGCTTTCACTGTCAAATTTTGCTGGTGGTGCAAATGCATTCCGGAAAAACTCTGGTTTGTTAATGAAATGAAGGTCAAGATAAACTCCGATTTGACGAAGATGGTACTGCGATCGCCCGCCTCCAAAACTTCCTCCAGCACTGACAATGGCCGCGGCTTTGTCAGCCAGCAATTCGGAGGTCTAGATGCCCAGTCAATCGCATTCTTCAAAGGACCTAGCAGAATGATGATAAAGAAATTAACTGAATTTCCTCTTAATTGACAAATTGGAATTAGTGTTAACTACTTGGCTCATTGAAATGGCAAGCAATCAAACAATATGAAAAGAAATTACAAAGCGTCATGTATGGGATTCAAATGAGATTGCGTGATGGTATCCCGAGTTAAATCCTCACTGCAAATACTGAAGCCGAATAAGTTGAGTTGAGCTACCAAGTAAAGACTTCACGTTAGCAGTTCATACATATTGATTAATTCGATAACAACACTATATAAGGGTCGCATCAGAAACATGTACACCTTTAGATTCACCATTATGGCAGCATCATTGGACAAACAAATATCCATCTGCCAAACCTAAAAGCTAGTAACGAAATGAAATAATTTCTACCTCAACTTTCTCCAGTTTTTCACTAAATGCTCCTATAGAAGTATCTCAAGAAGAAAACTCAATTCACTAGCACAAAACACAAGATGATGCCTCAAAAACGATGTTATTTCTGCACATTTCCATCTTTTAAAACATCTAGAAAAATAATGAACGGCACTATAATCACATCAGTTCATCATTCTATTTCAAAATATATGTAAGTTAACATCCCTGCTTCATAAGCGTCTTCCAGTTAAACAACTATGCTGCTGGCAAACAAATTTGACAGAGCATCAGATATAATTTGCATATATCTGAAAATATGAACAAGTTACTCAATTGAAATAACTTCCACCGGGAATCAAACCCTCCACTCGGTAGCTCTAGAGACGACTTAATACCATTATGCTACAAGCCTCTTGGTTACCAATTCTCCCAAGTTAGAAATAAGGCAGTTGGCATCAGGTTTCCTTGCCTTTTATTTTTCCTCTAGTTTTAACTGCTTACTAACATTATCTTAACTAAGCATTTAACTTGAGGGAAAAGAACAAAAAAATCATAACCAAGAAGAAAAATACTTGGGCAATTCTAAAAATATTTTACATAATTTTGAAAGTAAAATGTTGCTTTTACCCACTAAAAATAGCCTGAATTGATGCATAGGAGACTAGTTAATAAATGAATTAAAGAACATTTACCTGTAACAGAGTAGTTATACTCAGGAGAGGCAAAAAGGACACTATCAAACTCACGAATCTTCTGGCGAAAAGCCTCAACAACAGGAGGAAATGAACCATCTTCACCTTCAAGATCAGTATTCAACATTGGCAATGGTGATATGTCTACGTACTCAATTTGCATTCCACTCACCTTCTCCTTACTCAACTGGATTGCTGCAACACAATGAAAAAATTCCACCAACCCACTTCGTTATTCATTGCTACAATACAAAATCTTGAGTGGTAAAATCAGGACTATTTAACAGTTCGAAATCACTCATATTGTGGACCAGTGTGAGAGGTGAAATGCCTTGAATATATTGAATCTTAAAGTCTAGAAAGAAAAGAAAAACTGTAGGTCTTACCATAGCGGAGGAGGCCACGGTTGAAGGAGGCTTTGCGCAGGGAGCCACATATTGCTGCCACTTTGATCACTGGTGTTGCTGCTGCCTCCATGACTCGTTTCTTGCTTTGACTTCGGCTTTTTATGTTTTGTTTTGTTGTAAGGAAAATTCTTGGCTAAAGCGATACACACTAAGCTAATAAAAAGAAAAAAAAAAGAATTTTTATTACAAAATATAGTTAAAGTGAATTCAAATAAAAATTACCTATTTTTATTGACAGCCAAGAAATTCCCTTGTTGTAATAATTCCACACGAGAAATATAATGGGGTTTATGTGGGAATGGGTGGAGGCGTGGATTAGGTTTATATGATTAAGTGAATTTACATTTTTGCGACTCAGCTCAGCTCTAGTCTAATCCAATCTGCGAGTCACACCTAAAATGTTTTCCGGACCAAGATATGCAATATAGAATAGTCAAGATATAGTAATTGGGATAGATTCTAATTTCTTGCTCTAGTTGTTTGCCTAATTTTCTGAATAAATTGAAAAATGTATATTTTTCTTTCAATTAGTTTGTTAAAATACATGTCATGTCGTATCATGAAAATAAGTATCTTACTGAAATAATCTTATAAAATTAGAGATGAAAAATAAAAAAAGATATGATTCTTTTTTCTTAAGGCAAATTTAGTAACTTTTGTTTATTTTGAACAATCAAGAAATGCATATCTTGAGAGGGTAAGATATGCATATCTCGAAAAATTAAGATAGGAGAAAAAATAAATTTACGTATTTTTTTCTTATTTTAGTGGATTCCAATTTTTAAAAAAATACTAAGGTTGAAAAAATTGAAAATGTTTATATTTTAACCTTTCTAATAGTTAACAAACACTACCTGAGATATTGTGAATCATGCCTCCAATGCAGAAAAAAACAATTAATAGGCTTGTCAAATGCAGCAATAAACAAACTTCTGTCTTTGGAAAAAAAAAACAAACTTCTGTCATCAGGAATCATGCCTCCAATGCCTCCAATTTTTTTATTCAGTTTCACCCAACCTTCTCCAGGTTTCTTCCATGCCTTCTCTTGTAATACGCCATAGTATTATATTTAAACGATTATGGCTGGTGGACTGGTTAAGTACTAATTCAGGCTCTTTATATTATTGATTTCCAACAATGGATTATCCCATTGATTATACAAAAAAAAAGAGCCGAGAATATTATTGAAGTATCATGCAAGGCTTTAAATGAATCATAGTTGTAATAATTTTTCTACACGATCAATGGCGGAGCTAGGATTTGAAATTAGTGTGAGCCGATCTATTATGGACAAATATGGAAAGAAAACATTAAAACAAGTTAAATAAATAAATACAAGTCATGCTACACTTGTTCCGGTGGTGCGAGATATTTGATTTCTTCGAGTATCTGTTGAGCCATTTATGATCAACATGTGAATTCCTTCTAAGTTTTGATGATTAACAAAACATTTGTTAAAGCTAATCTATGCAAGTTACTCACCCCTACTCACATTGATTAGATGATATAAGCACGAAGTGCCATGGTCTATGCACGTTGATATGATTGGAAGCATACTGGGAAATTGAAGATTGGATACAATGCACGTAGCTCATATGCAAGGCGCGCACATGGAGCCAATGCACGTAGAACATAAATGTAGCAAGACACAGCTATGTTACTAAACGCATAGCAAGTTATGCAATGCGATTAGACGATTTGTATCAGATGACAAAAAGCTCCAGAATCTTTCTAAGCACTTTGAGACTAGTTCAGTGCACGTTGCTATGTGCGTAGATAAATTCTGGTTCCAAACCAAAATAACTTTGTTTTGAAGAAGGCTCAGATATCAACATAGAGACATGTTGAACGTCGTTTCAATGCGCATAGATGATTAAAGGTGGCATTTTCTGTTAGAATCTATGACACCATACATGCAACGGAAAATAAAATTTTTTGTCACGAATTCCACCAAGGATCCAAGCAATTCGATAAAACTGACTAAAGAACATGTGTTTACCTCATTTTGATGAAACAAGAACGAGAAGATGCTATTGAATTTGAGTCACAGACGCTGCAGGATGCGAACACCCTTTACTGGTATCCACACGAACGAACTGCTGAAGTGTGCTAGCACCGAATTTTTAGGACACTCTCAAAAATACCTTGCTATAATTTTTCTCTCTTTTTGAAGTAAAGTGGACGGCCAATCAAGAGCTTATTAGGGTGTGCTAAGAGGCTTATTTATAAGCATTAGTAAAACCTAGTCCTAGTCTCACTAGAAAAGCTAAGTCTTGTCCAACAAGAACTGCTTTATCCTAGTCTAACAAGGATAAACCACTTAGAGAGATTTTTATTAATTAATATATGTAAAATTTTGGCCCACTATATTTATAAATATTAATTACCATGTTGACCAAGTCAAATCCCTTCTTAGTTGACTAAGTCAAAGAAACTCTTTCTTTTGTTGATTAAGTCAAAGAAACTCTTTTGACTATGTCAAATGAATTTTAATTTGTTTTTAAACTATTATAAAACAAATTATTTCATCATAAAATAATAGCAAGACACATCATAAAATATATGACACAGTTCGATATTTAATCATTTTTTTACACAATATCTCGATTAAGCATAAAACGTGGATCATGTCATCTTTATATAGCTTAATCAAACATTTCTTGATACCCAATTAGACTGACCAAAAAAAAAATATTGATAACCCCTATCAATTTTGTTCAAGCACGACTATGCATTTCATCAGTCCTACTTGTCAAAGTGGCCAAGATATATCTCATTCAAAGCAGGACAAATTCCTTCACTGTCACTCACATTCGTATGATTTACTATACGTCCAATTATAGTTTGTATTACCATCCTGTTACGGATGATGTTGAACTATATCAAAACATAAAAATCCTCATGTAGGAATCAATGGTGAATTCAGGTTGAAAGACTCAAATAACACTATTGCAAAAAGAAATATTGATGACATATATTCCATGTAGTATTTCTCATAGTGGGTCAGTCCAATATTATGTTCCTAACATGTATCTATGTTCTGAGTAACATCCCATATCTATGATCGGTAAAACATGATCATCTCTCAGAGTGCATACTAGTCTTAACTCATTATCATTCCCATGATAATAAACGACTAGAGACAATTTAGAATAGTGTTATTTTATCTTAAGGTTTTACTATCAAGTCATACACTTGATAACATAAGACATAATTAACTATTCATGGATACTTTTATCAAGTTAATGCATTACAAAATAACATGATAAAATATATGCCAAAATGAAAAAAATCTCATATTTATTAAATAACAATATAAATGACAATGTACATATGATTGGGCTAGGGCATATCACTAACATTTTTCGAAGAAAATAACCTATGCACGTAGTAACGTTGCAAAGCGCGTAGATAAGGAGGTGATCAAGTACTGACAAAGCCGTTATATGCTCCTCGACAGTTTCAAATTTGAATATTCCTATACAGAATGATGTGGAATCAAAGGTGTGATCTTGGATTTCAACAACACACTTTGCATATCCACACACTGAAGAAGGTATAAGCGCGTAAGAGCTAAAATTTATGAAATAGTAGTTATTGGGCTCCACACAATGCACTTAGCTGAAGAACAAAGCATGCATAACTCTTATGGATTTACAACCTATGCACGTAGAATGGTATCTACACACGTAGTAAAGGGTGACGTCATTTAAAATCATAATTGTGCCATTCTCTCACAACGGCTAGTTCGGCATTCACACCGCTAGCTTTGGGAGATTGCCAATAAATAGACTCGCCCAGGTTAAAAGAAGACAAGAACAATATTGAGAAAAGTTCCCAAGCTTTGCTACTTTGATTCTTGATTTTCTCTCTCTCTTGTTCTTGAGTTTTGCATACCAACTGAGCTTTGATTTGCTATTTGCTTACTGGGTTGGTGTGTGATATTGTTTTAAATATGAGAATCCACGTGTAATCAAGCTTTGATGTTAAGCTTAAAGGATAGTATAGGTTTTCTTATTTGGTTCCTTGAAAAGCAAGAGAGGTAGATGTTTTCTTGTTTAGGCATTCAATACAAGGTGTAAAGGTTGCTTTGTGAACTTGTGAAAACAAGTGGCGTAAAGGCTTCCCTCCACCCGCTAAGTGAGGAGATTGTTAGTAGATTCTAAACTATCTAGTGAGTTAGAGGAGTGGACGTAGGTCAAAGAAGACATAACCACTATAAATCCGAGCTTTGTTTTCCTAACCCTTTATCTCTTTAATTTTGTTTATCTTAATTGTGTTCTAGATTGAGCTACTGTTTGATTTGCAAAGTATTGAAAAAGATTTCAAAAAGCTTTTTAGTTTCTAGCTAAAATCCAATTTACCCTTCTTTTAGATTGCCATATTGGGCTTACAGTATCCATATTTTGAACTTGATCCAAAATGGCTTCATTGTCGATTGTTGCAAAAACCTCCTTCTCAATGAAAACAACCAAATTTTCATTTAGCCATTCATCTCCTATCTTGTTGTGCAAATCGGTCTTGACAATATTCATCGCAGAAAATACTCTCTCAACGGATGTGGTTGTAACTAGTAGGAGTAATACTAATTTTATCAAACGATAGACTAATGGAAAAACTCTATATTTCTAAGTTTCCTTCATATTCTTTGTAAGACTTTTTAAGTCTTCAAGAATAGATAACCATTTATCCTTTCTTACATCATTCATAAAAATTTTCAAGCTGTTGTGTAATATGCAATCGATCAGCATAAGGGATATCTTCCAAATAAAGATGGGCAAGATGAACAAGCCTTTCAACATTGAAGTTAGTGAATTAATTTATTGAATCAAGGCATGAAGTGCAATCAATCAAATATGTACTTGTTTCAGAGAAATCATTCCTCATCTCTTGTGCAATTAAATCAACAACCTAATATTGATCAAAGAAATTTAAAATAATGGAATTTATCAAATAATTGATAAAATTAATAGAAATTAAGAAAAAAACATATTAATAATACCTCACAAAAAACTTTAATGCAATAATGATGATAGTTAGTCACTGTTTTCCATCTCGCTTCACACAAGTGCATTTTGGGACAATATCATCCATATTAATAACTGAAATTGATTTGGTTTCACAAAAAAAAATTCAACTTCTTTCAAAAAACCATCTCACCAAGATTCTCTTAGTTCTTGCAAGCCATCTTTCACAATCTCTATTTGAATAAGAGCATTTAAAGTATTTTTATCCTTTTATTATAAAACCATTAACAAATCATTTGTCAATTGCATTATACGTTTCATCAAAAACATAACAAAGAAAAATTCATAGCTCTCCTTCTTTTGCAACAAACCTCTACTAAATCCTTTTGTAGATGGATCATTGCCTACACCAAAGATGTTTTCAAGTACTTCTATCATTGAGGGCCTTCATTTTTTATTAGGCGAAGTATGGTTGTTAAGTGAGATCTTCACCGAATATCACCTTGTATAGTTAATCTAGTTTTTTGATTTTGGCCTCTATTAGAAGTAATCTTTCCTTTCTCAAGTCGTTCAACCTTTCTATCATGTTTTATTTATCGAAGTTTATCTTTTTGAGCCATTTTATTGACAACATGTAAAATACGTCTAAGTTTTGATGATGATTTATAAACAACTGAAAAAGTTAAGCAAGGAACGTTGATGATGTACAAGGCACGTTGATAAAGCTTAAGAAATTAATAAAGGTGAGTAGTTCAACACACGTTGATAGACTTGTGCTCACACTAACTCAAATCCAAAATGGAAACAACGCCTGCTAATGAATTATGAGAGCGCACTGATGGTGTCTCTGCAGTTCTAGAAGCTATTTCTATCATTGTTGGAAACGGTGATGAATCAAGAACTCGTAGACTTGCTCTTGTATGATTTTTGGGAAATCATTAGAGCGCACTAATGATCACTAAGGCGTGTCGTCGGGGTTACTCTTCAAATTCATTGAAGCCACAACAAATTTTTTGTCTTGAGGAAAATATAATCCACAAACGTCTGTTGATGAGTAAAGACATCATTTTTATGAAGCATTCAAGAACGGACTTTGTAAAGAAAAAATGTGTGTTGATGATGTGTAGGTCAAATGGTGACAAATCAGATACGCTCCTCAGGAATTTAAAAATTGAATATTCCCAAGTACGAGGTGATGTCAGTTTCAAAGGTGCAATCTTTAAAGCTCGATAACGCACGCTGATGATTTGGTAAGGCGCACTGAATATAGTATCAAGGCACGTTGATGATCAGCTAGGAATGTTGATGGAAGATTGTTTTCAAACAAAAAGTCTGGAGCATTGACAACACACGTTAATAATCTTCTACACACGTTGATCATTGAAGACATACTTGAAGAACGTGCGTTAATGAGTAAGAACACACGTTAATGCCAATGACATCATTCAAAATAAGAATGTTGCTCAACTTTCACAACGACTACTTTAGGGACACAACGACTATATTTTAGAGACTTCATATAAATAGAGCCATTCATAATTGAAGAAAGTAGATAGATTTTCCAAGAGTGTGCCCAAGTTTTTCAAAATTGATTCTTGACATTCTCTCTCTTTGAGCTTACTTACTTTCTTATACCAATTGAGATTTGCTTTGCATTTCAGTTATTGGGTTGGTGTGAGATCACTGAATTTATTTTGAGAATCCATTTGTATTCAAACTTTGGTTTTAAATCTTAAGGGTAGTATATGTTTACTTGTTGAAGCCTTGAAAAAAACAAGAGTGGTTACTAGATAACCTAGGAAAATTAGTGTTGGTTTTCTTGTTTTAGCTTGAAAACAAATGTGTAATCGGTTTCTTGTGAGCCTGCAAAACAAGGACTTGTAACGATTTTTTTCTCCACCCGAAAGTGAAGAAGAGTGACACGATCCAAAATCGGACAGTGATCGGCATACAAGGAGAACCATCTAAGGAAGCCTGTCACATCTCGCACAAGCATCAGGTTACATAACTTAAATCCGAAATCTATAACCCAATATTATTAAATGATAAATAAATAGAAATTAGGTTTATTTTTAAAATATAGAATTTAAAAGTAAAATTTACTAAACTTAAAACATAACAAAAATATTAATATACATAAAATATTTATAAGTAAATTCAATTAACAAAATATTTATATACAACCATACCGAACAAACAAAACCTACACCCACAAGTATTCTGGTGTGGAGCAACTACTAAAAAAAGACAAACTGGAGTCCTGTAATATCCTGAATTTTGACAAATTTAATTTTTTGTAATTTTCCCATTTAATTTGAAAAATAATATATAATATTTTTGTATTTTTTGATTAATTTTTTTAATTATTTTGGAAAATAATTTTTTACAGAAAAATTAAATTTTTGTGTTTTAAATATTTATTGGGTGATTAATAATTTTTTTTGGAAGTGATTAAGTTGATTAATTAAGTTGAAATTGGTGGATAATTGAAAATAAAAATTGGAATGAAAGGAATGGAGGCGACATGTCGTTTATATGTTAAGAAAACTGCAAGTCGTTTTGCTTATTTCAGTTCTGTCGTTCGCATGCAATTGATGTCGTCCGCATGCGTGGTCTGAGGCTTCCCGCGAAACGACGCGTAGTGCTGTTCGTTGCCTCTGCCGTTAAATGCGCGCCCCCTGTCGTCGGAAAATGCAGCACAACTGCACAAATGAGAAACGACGCCGTTTCTTAGTTGATTTCTTTCAAATAAACTCCACCACCTTCTCTGCAACTCTCTTACTTTAAATCACTTCTCCACCACCCTCATGTCATTTCTTACCCTGTTCTTTCACTCTCTCTCATCAAACACGCCTCCTCCACCTCTCCTTTCTGCCGTTCAATCTTTCTTCAAGTTGAGGTAAGAATGTGATTTTTTTGTTCTTCCATTTAATTCATTTTTCTTTGTTTTCTTATTTTTGTAAGCATGGGCTGGACTGTTTTGCTTCAGTTTGAATAATTTCTGGGTGTTTTTTAAGCTTGTTTTGATTGGATTTAGATGAACTAAAGATGGAGAAACATGGATGTACGTTACAAATGAGGGGTTGATGTTGTTCTTTGCAATGGGTTGGTGAATTTGAGTTTTTGGGACTGTGATGGATGGTTTGAGGTTACTGGAATGAATCTGGAAATGATTTCATAACTATGGACTTGTTGAAGGATTGTGGGAGTGTTTTCATTCGGTGGAATTTGAGAGATACGGGTTTTCTTTTATGTGGGACACTTTGATTGTAATTTTTAATAAAAGGACTGAAAAATAATTTGACAGAATTTTGATATTGTCACGACCAGAGTCAGGCCGGTGACTGGCGTACAAGGTGAACTGTCTATGGAAGCCCAGCTCATCTCACACAAGCCTCAGAGATATAGATATTCTACCAAACCATTCATTTATCAAAACATTTATGTAATAAGATACAATATATAAGAAAATAGTATACATATAATACTATCAAAATAACATAACTGTTACTCAGTGAAAATGATATCCAAAATAAAAAACTATAGTCCAGTATCTCCACAGCAACCTGGTATAGAACTCTAGTAGCAAAATATAAAATTAGAGCCCAAACGAGGGCACTCACTGAATAGCAAGGAATGCCTGATTGGTGATAAGATGCCGAACAAATGCTAAGCACCAAAATATATCTGTAAGAAAGGCAAAGAAAGTAGACATAAATAAAATGGGGGTCAGGACTCAGTGAGAAAATAACACTCCAGATTGCCTCATACGTGCCTCACAAAGACAGTTTTGAAAACCGTTCAAAAGATACCGCACACATATATATTTATATAATATTTATACACTCTACATATGTAATAGCTTTCAGAAAACGTTTTATCAAAACATTCACATCCAGAGCAGACAACATGCATTTAGACAGTATCAAATATATATATATATATATATATATATATATTGGGACTAGAGAATACATATCAAAATAGTATTGTGGACTCCGCCACCAGACTTAATAGATCATGTATCTGGCTAGATACACGGTCACCCATTTACCCCAGTAACTAGGGCCTTTACAGAGTATTGATATATCAAAGGTTACGTACCCTGCAACTAGGTGTCCCAAATCTCAAAGTAAATATATTATATACCATAATATCATAGACATTCATGCAGAACAAATTTCCATATTTTCAGAAAACATACATATTTACCAATATATATATTAGCAGAGTAAAAAATGTTGGTTATTACAAATCACATAAATCCGATTAATAATTAGCCAAATAATTATTAGTCATATTTCATGTCATATCCCGACACAACAAAAACTATATAAGTAGGAAGACACAATCTATGTGTCTGAAACTGACATTTCACTCAGCTGGTGTCCAAATATGACAATTCAGTCAAGCCCCACTCTGTAGCTGATCGTTCTGGCAGGAACAAGAAGCTATAACAGATACATCCATAACAGATATCAAACAAATGATTTTGATACTGTGGCAGTACCAAATGAATGATATGCATATGCTAGCCCTCGAGGTCACTTCCCAAAATTTCCAACTTAGTCCTCAAAGAGTTCTACTAGTCCCCCAATAGTCAAAATCATCAAATAAGATCCCTAACTCTCTGAAATCACCATATACTAAAAGATACAAGCTTGACTCCTAAAACCACAGCTTACCCGAGTAAAATGGGATTTTACTCGAGTAAGCTGCCTATTGAATTACTCGAGTAGGAAATGTCTTACTCGAGTAATTCCCTGCCCAGAAAATCCCAGAAACCTCCAAACACGATTCAACCGATCAAAAACGCTACTAATCACCCACATTGCTCCTAAATAAGCTCCAAAACATTATTCTATACACCAATACAACAATGCAACTCGAAATCACTCCAAAATCACTCAAACCCGAATTGTTTTATACCCATTTATGAACACCTTCGATTCTCATGATTTTGGACTTAATATAGGTGTTTCTAAACTCCCAAAGCCCCGATTTCATTAACCCTAACACTCATTCCCATCAGAAACACCAATAACACATCTCAAATTCAAACCCTAGTTTTAGCCGTCACTCCCCCAAAATTCCCAACAAAAGGCTGCATTCAAAGAGACAATGGAAGCAACAATAATGGAAAAGAATAGATCTTACCTCAAGGAATCAATGGTAGGCAATAGAAGAGGAAGATGGACGGATTTGAGAGTAAATGTGGCTCTTGGAAGGAGTAAATGGCGAAGCAAGGTCGGGTGAGGGTATTAAATAGCCCAAGAAGGCAAAACGCAGCATTTTGCTAAATGCCTGTGTTAATTCAGGACTTACTCGAGTAACTTAGAATGTTAATCGAGTAACTCTAGTCCCAAAGGAACATCTAGGCCCTGCTCACTCGAGTCAGTCAAGTAAGTCCAAAGCTTACTCGAGTAACTCTAGCTTCAGAAGGGAATTTTGACCACTCTCACTCGAGTAAATCCAAGGTTTACTCGAGTAACTCTCGATCCCAGAACACACGAAGCACGAACCCGACTTCGTCCACTCGAGTAACACCAAAACCTACTCGAGTAACTCTCTACTCTTACTCACGTAACTCACGAGTTACTCGAGTAACTCCAAGTTTAGTCACACACAAAGGATTCTCCAACACCACCAACACCCATACAACATCTCTGAATCCTAAGGATTGGATCAGAGATGAACAGAACTACAGAGACCTATGTCAAAATCCAACGAGATATTATAGATATTTTCTTTGAGGACCAAACTTATTGTTTTAGATGTGGGACAAATTATAATTTTAGGAAGATTTGTAATTTTCAAGAAGTTAGGGTAAATTTGTAATTTTAGAAAGTTGGAGGATTAAATTATAAATTTAAAATACTTTAAGGACTAATTTGTAAATTCTAAAAAATTTGGGGACTAAGTCATAATTTTTTGAGGTCTCAGGGACTAAATGTTAATTTTACATAAGTCAGGGAGTAAATTGTAATTTTACATAGAATTCAATCTTTGAGGTTTTATTGTTAGATCTTTAACCGAAATAGGTTTTTTGTCGTCAAATGAGTGTCTGCATCTGCATTTGCATTGTATACAATTTGGTACCGCCACAGTACCAGTCTTACGTCTTTGATTCCGCTCTGATAAATGTTTCAACTTCGTGTTCTGGTAAGCGAGGTCAGCCAACCACCAGTAGTGCGTGACTGGGCCATTCAGCTTGGATATCCAGGTTAGTGGAATGACAACTTCAGACACATAGACTGTGTCTTTTAAAATTATATGTTTTTGACGTGTTTGAACATGACATGTATTATGAAATAAATGAAGGATAGGAAAATCCTAAAATCTGACTTATGTGAAAACCTCTGATGTGGAAATCACTTTTGGAAATTATTAGATTTTTGAAATAAGTATTAAAATTTGATATTTATTATAATTTTTGTAATAAACACTTTGATTTGGATTTTAAGAATATATTTTTATGGTACAATTATTCTGTTGTGAAATGAGTATAACTTTTGTACTAAGTGCTCCGTATCAAAAATTTAAAATATTTGTAATAAATATTTTGTCTGCAATTGAGTATGATTTTCAAGATAAATATTTGGTTCAATTCTTTAAAATATTTTTTTGGAACAAAGGTTTTAATTTTAAAATAATTATCGTGTTTTAAAATAAACATTTTGCTAATCCAAGTATTTTGTTTAATAATAATAAGACAAATATTTTCTGAAAGGAACATTCTGCTGAATTGGTTTTCTCTGAAATAAAGATTATTTATTTCATTCGATTTATGTTATGGAATTAATGGTTATTAGTCTGTTATATATTTGGTTAAGTCATAATAGTTAAACCATGATTATTACAAAAATCAAAAATGCAAATTCTTATTGTGATAATAAGAATTTGCATTTTT